>PVJI01008842.1:0-69558 GCA_004026765.1 Micronycteris hirsuta
AATGCAAAAATAAAAGCCACTATAGTAGAGTGTTTAAAACATTTTAATGACTTTAAGAAATAGAGGCCTGTTAATACACGTGCATTGTGTTTTCTCAATTAAATACCTACGTGTTTGTCAAGCATAGGATATTTTTGTTTATCACTGTGTAAGTAGAGAAGAAAGAAAATAGAATTGTACAATGAGTCAGGCAGTCCTGACTGTAACAAGACCTGTAAGAACTGTAACAAGAAAGGGAAAGACCATACAGTATCAGTAGTCATACATAAAAACATGGAAGAAATTGGGTCTCATTATGTTCCAAGATGGCAGATTGACTTTATATACAATTAAGGAGATTTTCTGCACATCTCTAAGGAAATGAAAGCGATGGCCCTGCTAATCTTGACAAGATTTTTTAAAAATATTGAATGTCTTTTCTTTTGATTTTTTGTTGTTCAGTTACAGTTGTCCTGCCTTTTTCCTCCTTGCTCACCCTACCCCGTCCCCCCAATCCCACAGTCAGTCCCTCCCCTTGTCCGTGCCCATGAGTCCTCTATTCGTGTTCCTTTCCTTGATATTAAAAGAGCAGGCATAAGCTTGCAACAGAGCTAACAGAGCATGTCAGTATATAATAATTATTGCACAAAAGCTTTTGTAATACTGGCCGGGTAAAACGTAAAGATAGCCTTCTTGGGCAAAACATTGGATTTCACAAAAAATAACCTTTGTGAAGTTTAAGGTGTTTACTTATTATTAAGTAAAGCCAGGTAACTGGCTGTGCAGGTTTGAATTGTCTTGGAGGAAACAGTACCATGACCCAACAGAAATCAGTTAGTCAGCCCATGTTTCTCTTTCACATCAATGTTTCTCTTTCTCTTTCTCTCTCTTCCTCTCTCTTCCCCTTTCTCTCTGTCTCTCTGTGCCTCTCTCTCTCTCTTCCCCCTTCTGTCCTCCTCTCTCTCCCTTCCTCTCTATCCCTAAAATCAATAAAGCATTTTTGGATCTCATACAATTTCTTAATCCTGGAGAGGTACCAAAATAAATATGATTTTAATCTTAAGAAGGCATAGGAACAAGTATAGGAATAATGTAGAATGAATTACACCCAATGTATTCTTATTTTAGAGTTATGTTAAGAGCAATAAGTTTTATAACTATCGTATTCATGTGTGTTTTGTCTAGTAGTTAATATGTTTGAAGAGGTAAAATGTTAAATTTGTAGTTTAAATTATTTAAGGAAATTTAAGTTTGTAATTAATGTTCAAGTGTTAAAGAAACAATAGTTTTCAAGTTTTCCTATATTAGACATAGAAGTTTAAAAAATTGACCATTAAACAAATATAAATACAAATAATAATGGATGTTTCCACCTGAAAAAGCCTTTGTGGTTTTTAAGTTGTCTGATCAATAGTAAAAAGGCTAGTATAATTCAGAGTATGCCAAACATACCCTCCAAATGTGGTGAAAATGTATTTAGCATCTTTTACAAGATACAGTTTATAGGTCGAGTGTAACAATCTGAAGCTATAGAGGTACTGTAATCTTAGAGGTGGAAGTCCTTTTTTTGAAAGTGTGTCTTGAGCAGTTTGAGAGAGAGATATGAGTGACAGCATACCTTGGGCATTCTTTCTCTTTTTTGAGTTTTGATCATGATAACAGGTGTCAGCAACAGTTAGAAGTTCTATTCTTCTTTTTCTCATACTCAGTCCCATGAAAAACAGAGATCCACTATGTTCTGCATTTCCTGCACTTTCAACCTCCTATCCATTTGGTCTTCCCAGGGCCATTAGTGCCTGATGATGCTATTGGTATCTGTGCACTCTTGCCCACGAGTAGCGTCATAAGGCACTCATTGAAGTTCTTAGTCACAGTCTTTTACTGGCTGTTTCTTTAAAACTACCAGAGACACAGGAATTATAACTTTGTGATATTTCTTGCTACCATGAAGCTTTTGTAACTTGAGACCCAGAAATGTAATTCCTTTCCTTTCTAGCCCTTGCTTGCAGCTCCCTCTTGCCTTAACCCCTTTCAGAGTTGAGAACTGGAAGCTCATTTTGTTAACATCCTAGACTGTGGGTGGATTTACGTATAAGGAAACTATTAAATTGTTAGCTAGTGTAACTGACTGTGTTCTAATACAGTTCTATCTTCTCCCTCTCAATTCAGAGTAATTCCAACCAAATTGTAGACTGATCAAAATAAGTGAATTATCTTTAGCAAGTATGATAACGTTGGCCTTAAAATAGTTTGTTTAGAAGTTAAAATTCAGCTTCTCTGAACATTTTCTTTTCATTTGGCACTTTAGAATTACTTCCCATATGTTACATTTTATCTCTTTCAAGTGGTAAGTAGAAAATGTACAAAATCTTTTAATAATTTATTAAAGGAGAGACAAGGACTCAAGAAAAGTGCTTTTTTTAAATTTGTAAGACTGTTTTAAGTAAATTTTGCAACCAGAAAATGAGAATTCCTTCTAAATATGTTTTTACTATAGTAATCAAATTACTATAATATACTTTATTGTATTAATTTATCAAGTTTTAAAAATAGTAACTATTGGCATAAAAGAATGATCTTTTTATGTTGAGGTAGTTAAAAACAACATAGAAAAAGATGACTTTAGGGTTCTTTCTTTACAATTCGACAAGTAGGAAGAGGATAAAATCTTTTTTTTTTTCCTGAACTCTAACACCCCCAGGATCTGAGAGTTTGTTAAATACAAAATTCTCCTTGCAAAGATAATTGAAGATGTATCTATTGTTTTAAAATGTTCTTTTATTGGTATTAAATTTTAAGAAACCAGAGATATAAAATTTGAAATAAGATAGAGTATAATATATCATTATTGCTTGGCACAAAGGACTGTAATGCAAGAATAAGAAATGTTTTATTCTTATGACTTTTTGCTTATCATCCTGTGAGGGACTGGAATGCTGTGATACTATTAATCCTCCTAGCTGATTTTCGTAGCTTTTCATTATCAAATGGTAAAAGTGAAGCAAAATAATAATAATAATGGTTTTGGCAGGATATAAAACTCAGTAAGCATATAAGTTCAGTATGCTTATCTTTTTCCCTAAGAAACCTGTCTTATGAGGATGCATTCTGGGGTTCAGCAGATAATTACTTGCTTATACTCTAGCTGTAGACATTGTGTAATCAAAAAAACCCAAAATAATGACTCCAGCATATGCCAGTGAGCCCTGAATTCCTACCTAAGTATGTTAGAGTGCCAGGGCCTTGATGGTGAAGGTAGAAGGGAAGAGAAATGGAATAAGAGAAATACCTTTTTCCTTGACCCTCATTAATTTGGTGGGAATTGCTGTCAGCTGCCTCATTTTAGAGGCAGCAGACCAGGTGAGGAATCGATGGTGAAGGTGAAATTGCATTTAAGACGAATCTCCTGACTCCTTTTGGCTTCTGCATGGGGCACTCCTTTTCATGCCTAACTCAACAACATAAATTCATTTAAATTCTATTACCTATGATGGAAGAGATAATAACACTGAAAAAGTAGATGTGATTTTTCCTCATGTAGTTATGAATAGTTAGAATAACTCAGCCAAAATAGTAATGTTGGTTTTTAGCTAAACCCATCCCAAATAATTAGCATTTTACTTGGCTTCATGTAAAATATTTTTAAGAAATGGCAAACTTTTTTTTATTAACTTTATTGCCAACATAATGATACTTTAATATCAAATTGGTATAATATTTATAAAGTATTTCAAATGTTACATGAATATCTGAGGGAATCTTTTCAAATTATGAGATTAAGCTATGCCAAATAAGAGGGTATGCATGTTTTTAGTATTTTAATAAAACTGGAATGTAAACATATGTTGTTATCTTCTAGGGCCTAAGGCTGAAATTCCTGACATTTTGCCACACCCAGAAAAGGTTAGTATACATAACTGAGATTAGCTATGTAGATCATAGGTTTATATATATTTTTAAAATTATGTTTATTAAAGTCTTAAGCCCACTGGGACTCTTCTTCTAGGCAGGAATATGACTAAACCATTTCAATAGGTAGAAATCTAATCTTGTCTAACAACCCCTTCCAGGATTTATTCTTCCTATCTCTAATGAAATAGTATTTTCTTGACTATGTTCCTTCACTTGATCTTAGCCAAAAGGCCGAGAAGTGATTGACTATGTTTCTTTTCTAGCATTGTAAGTCTCTTATTCTTTATCTAGAGGAGAAACATGTAACTTATTATAAGACTAGTTGCTGAGATGTTGTAGCAGAAATGCCTTCATGAAATGCTGTTCTTTTAATATTTCCTTGTACATCCTGCTTTCCCATCTTCCAGTTGCTAATCGGTAACCATGTATTGAGTTCTTGTTTAGGCTTTGCTTGCTTCTTGGTGCTATGGGTAATCAGATGATTGTAAGACTGGCTCTGCCCACAGTGGACTCATGCAATCAAAGATCGCCCCAGGTCAACACTACTATACCTGTACCTTACTTACCTCAGTTGTACCTTACACATTCCTGGCTCCATGACTTTGTTCAGGTCAGGAACCAGAAAGCAAGGGAAAGAGCATAAAATCTGGAACCAGATAGGTGGGTGTTCCAAGGGCAAATGTGTCATTTACATGTGTAAAATACCACTAGTGCTATCCATTTCACAGGATTATTGTGAGGAGTGAGAGCAATGATAGTTCATAGTTCCTGGCCCTAGTGGTGCTTAATAAATATATGTTTCTCCCTTATTTTGTTCATTCACAAGTCTTTTATTTCTAGCTCAAGTCCCTTTTCTTCTGTGGCTCTGTCTCATAATTCTGGTGATTTTTTTTTATTGTTCAAGTACAGTTGTTTCCATTACTCTGGTGATCTTGACAAGAGTAATTGTTTCCTCTTCAGCATTCATTATTCACTGACTATATTAGTATTTCCCAATCACTTATATCCTATAATATTAATAGATCATTAGAAAAAAAGGATTTTTTTGAACAAAGAAGTTTGGAGAACATCGTAACCTAACGTCTTCTCAGATTTATAATGTGCAAGCTATGAAAATTCTTGTAAAGAAACCTGTTTAACCTCATTTAACTGAGCATTTTTAAAGCAATCATGAAAGCTCACAACAGACTTCCCTTTCCACCCACCCCCCAGAACTGTCTTGTAACACACTAGGCTCTGTGGTTTATGCCATTCATTTGAGTTCATACAGTGTTTTCGACATTATTTATAGTTTATTTAATGTCATATATTTATGCTTTCAATCTTCAGTTAGAAATAGAGTTCCTTTAGGGTAGTGACCAGTGTATATACTTTATTACATCTATGACCTTGAATTAATAGATGGAAGGACTTCAAATAGAAGGTAGACCTTGAACTATGACTTAAAGAATAGATAGGATCTGGTGTTTTTAATTCCTTCTAAGTTCCTTTCATCTTTCAGAGCAAATAATAGTTTGCATTACTGCTAAATAAGTATATCTTCTTAGGCTTTGTATATTATGTATGGAGAAGATAATTGATGGCAGGTAGAAAAGGAAGAGAGGGAGAATAAAATAGTTTTCAGTTTTCTTATTCAAATCAAATCAGAATATTATAGGGCTTACAATTTACAGTTCATTGCATAGGAGTGATGTGTCAGTGGAAGGTGGATTTGATTTTTAGAGACAGACAAAAGTCACTGAAACCCATTCAGTTATTTAAGGTCAAGCAAATAAACAGTTCTTAATGTTGAAAAGAAGTTCAGTCCCTTTAAAATATTGAGACTGGTTTTCTTGAATGGCTTATAAAAAGATATGAAAACACTTTCAAAAGAGGAAATCTAATAATATTTTGAGCATTAGAAACATTGTGAGAACAAGTATAACCTATAAAGATGATGTTTTGAAAAATAATAGTCATTTAGAAATAAAAGTTTTGTGGTTTTTTGTTTAAAACAAGCACAACCCAGAACCATTTATTTGTAGCCGGGGCTCATAATATTTACACAGAACTGTGTCCTCATTTCTCCTCTTTTTCCTTCTGACCTTCTTCTTCTCTTTTGTCCTTTTTACTTCATATTTTCATGTTCATATAGAGGTGGGAAATAAAAAGGTGAAACTATACTGATTTTATTCCTGGTTAATAATTTTTATAAAATTCAATAGATTTTTGACTAGGTTTTTCACAGCCATTTACTGCAGGGAGGTTTTGAGATCATCTGTTAACTGTCCACGCCATCTCTGCTTCTTCTATTAGCACATTAATTTAAACTTAGCTGAACAGATAATTTGCCGTTTTTAATTATGGTCCAGCCAATTTTACCCTTGGTCCACTATTCTATATTTAGCCATGTGTTTAGAGTCATTAGTTATTTGGTATGGGAAAGCAGTAAAGGGTATTTTTATTTGTAGAAGAGGAAGAAAATTGATAAAACTTTTTGCTAATAACTTACCGGCATGATAAACTGGAAAACTATAAAGTTTTCATTTTAAACACTTCTTTGTATGTGCTATACTGATAGAATTTCTTTTTGGAATACACAGGAACTAGATGCAGACAGAGACGCTCCTGAAATTAGCCTTCTCTCAGGTGCTGGTATTAAAGTACCTGACACGGCTGCTGAACAGGAGAAATCTTTAATACAGCCGCAGATCTTAGCAGCACCAAATACATTTTCTGAGTCTGGAAACGGAGTCACATTGACCATGACTTCTGAAGAAACCAAAGATGAAGAAAGTTCTGTTGAAACTTTTGTGTCTGCCTTAGAAAAGTTACTAACACCACCAGAAAACACCCAGGAGGAAAGATTGTTTGAAATAATGAGTGATTTTGAATCTAGAGAGTTGATGAACCCATTGAGCAACTCTCCGAATTCCACATCAATACCTTTAACTTGCCACAGGGATTTACTAGAAAAAACAGAGGATGATGCATTGCCAGCTGAGTTGTTAGCAGCCCTAAACACATTGTCAGAAGCCAAGGGGGGACCCATCTGTCCCAGAAAAGAGGAAGGCAGCAGTCTCAGTGCTGAAAGCGCATGTTTAGGAATAGAGCTCAACGTGTCTCAGACTGATGAAGATTGTACACAAGTAACAGAGGTGAATTTTGAGTCTCTTTCTTCTACTCCACCATTTAAACAAGATTCTAAGTTAGCTGAGCTACAGGACAAGCATCTTTCAGTGCAGCAAGTAAGTGCAAGTGTGAGTCTATGATTTTTGCCTGTTATAGTGACCTTTAACAAGTCTTCATTGCCCATATACTTGATTTTAAATTCAAACCTTCTGTACAAATATCAACACTCAGAAAATACTTTTTGACTTGGAAGCATACAATGATCTTTTTAGAGGTTCTTGGGGTAGTTTTCAAGGGGTAGAAGTTAAAGTAGATAAGTTTCTCCCCAGAAGACCTGTGAAGATATATTGTTAGATTGCTCATATATGGGAAAGAAAGAATTCTTTACCAGAGTTTTACCTATTAGCTTGAAAATCACTATGTCTACCCACGTCAGAGTAGAGATGAGATACCCTACATTAATTTCAAGTTGGACATATAATATATGCAGTTCGGCTGCTAGGAGAGGGAAAAATTATGCCTGGCTTCAGCAGAACTTTGCATGCTGTGCCTGAGGATACTGCCTGGGGCACAGTTCCTACAGTATCATGTCCGGAGACCCTGCAGTGGCCCACTTGCCAAGTCCCTTTTTCAAGTTAACAATTAAAAAATAATAATCTTTATTGTTTTTCTTATTAAAATAGTAATACGTCCTTGCCCTGGCCAGTGTGACTCAGTTGGTTGGAATGCTGTCCTGTAATCGAAAGGTTGCAGTTCGATTCCCAGTCAGGGTACATGCCTAGGTTGTGGGTTTGATTCCTGGTCCAGGTGCGTATGATCTCCAGTCCAGGCAGGAGGCAGCCAATTGATGATTCTCTCATTGATGTTTCTCTCTCTCTAAAAGCAATGAAAATATATCCTCAGGTAACGATGAAAAAAAAGTAATACATCCTCATTATAAAAAATTTAAACCCTACAGCAATAAACAATAGTATAGTCTCCCACAATTCCACTTTCCAGAATAATCACTGTTAACAGCTTGGTGTATCTGTCTCCATTTTTTTCTGTGAATATTCTATGTAATTTTTATGTAAATGGAATTATAACATATATAATCATATAACTTGTTTTTTAAATTTATTGATTATCTTGGTTATCTTTCTGTGTCAGCAAATGTAGCAGTGCTTAAATATTTTTACTTGCTGCATGGTATTTCATTATATGGATTTTTTATGTGTGTGTGTATATACAGTTTATTTGACCAATTCATTAATTATGGTTATTTGGATTATTTTTCTTTTTTTTCTTTTTCTTTTGTGTATTACCAAAATGCTTCTGTGGACATCCCTGGGAAGATTTAAGTAACATTATACTAAGGTCATATTGCAACACACATGCCTAGAATCATAATATTATATGTAATTCTGGTAAAAAAAATTTTCAAAACATACATAATAGGACTAAAAATACTCAGAAAAATAGAGACTAATCACAGAAATAGGGCATGATTATTAAATTAAACATTTGGGTGTTGTAATCTGAAATGAGGTAGTGTGAATAAAGTATAGGAAATTATGATAGAGTAGGCATGAATTTAGCAAGTCTTCCAGAAAAAAAAACATTTTTTTAAGAGAAAGAGCTGACAGCTCAGCAGGGGTAGGGGAGTGTGGTTAGGGGGTGGAGAGATTGAGCAAAAAAAAATGGACCCATGGACAGCAGTGCGGTGATTGTTGGGGTGGGGGTTGGAGGTGGAAGAGGATATAAGGGGGATAAATGGTAATGGAAAAAATTCAATAAAAATAAATTTTAAGAAAGTAGAAAGAATAAATTATTTTAAGTATTGCTTGAGTTTGCTAATTTTCTTTTGAATAGATAGAGCCTCTTTGTGCAATGAGTTTTGTTCCAGTGACATTAAATAATCATTGTTGATTATTGGTTGTTTATTGAATGTTATATTTAATAATTATAACCAACACCATATAAACTATTACCAATAAAAAGTGTTAATGTTAAAAGAAACCATGATTAAAACAGATATCACTCAAAAAATAAAATGAAATTAGAAAGATTGATTTAGAACAAATCAAATGCTCTTTTACACAGCTATAATAAAAGTATGGACCTTGTTACCTTGAGAAGCGTTGCAACTGGGTATATAAATAATTCAGGAAAGGTTCATATTATATTTATTTAAAAATATATCAGAATAACAATTAAATCTATAGTGAATTATTAAGGTGAACTTAGAGCTATTTATATCATACTGTTAACCTTTTAAAATCAATGTAATGGAAGTTATATACTATCTTGTTCCTGCTGCTGTCAAGTTAGAAAACACGAGGCTGAATAGAACATAGATCTGGCCTAGTGTGCCATCTCCGCCCTTTGTGTGTGTCTCTCATCATCCTGTGCTGCCCATTTCCTGTGAAATTAAAGCACCCAAAATGACATTTACCGTTGAATTCTAAGGCTGAATATTGGTAAAAATAATTTTTACTTAGGTTCTGCTTGCCTTAGGCTTTTAAATATGCATTGTTCTTTAATATATTGATTATACAGTTTTTCATTATGTTCACATATGTCTGGGTTTTTGTACTTTCATCTTGTAAGAGGCATTTGTATGTAATCAAAGAACAAGATAAAACTTAATTTCTCATAGTTTTAATATTTTTGTATTTATTTGTGTATATGTTTATATTGTATTACAGACTCTAGAAGATCCAAATCCATTTGGATTGCAGACTTCGGTTTACCAAAATGCAATCTCTTGTGATCCACTGACTAGTAAGAGAAATTCAAATCCAGTGGAAGATAGCTCTGACCAGGACAGTACATGTGTGTTAAGGAGATCATCCAGAATGAAAGTAGGCAGATATACAAAGGACACAGATGACATGTATAAGATGCCAGAAGAGATTTTACCAAAAATACTTGGCTGTGAGAATCAAACAAATAATAACTCTGCAACTGAGACTTTCAGGTATGCTGTGAAATTATACTTTTCTACCCAGATATGCTGCAGAACTTATAAATAATTCTATGTTTGGGACATTAGAGTCAGTGTATGGTTAACCCTAGATAAAGAACTTTACTTTGTAGGTTTGTTAAATTTTTATTTGGCCGTTGCTTTTTTTAAAACTAGAAAACTCTTTTTTATTTTTAAGACAAACTAATGGAGGTTTGTCGTATTTCAGCCTAATGCTAATTTTCTATCTTTTTAAAAATAAGTTTTAGATATCATCCATCACTATACATAGTTAGTTCTTTTTAATCCATGGTAAGATCTTTTAACACTTACTGTGTTAGCAGCATTCAAATATATAATACAGTATTGTTAACTATAGCCACCATGCTGTACATTTTATCCCCGGGACTTATTAATCTTTAAAAAAAATTTTTTATTGAATTTACTGGGGATGACATTAGTTAATAAAATTATATAGATTCAATTATATAGTGTCCAATTCTAAAATACATCATCTGTGTATTGCATTGTGTGTTTACCACCCAAAGTCAAATCTCCTTCCATCACCGTATAGTTGACTGCTTTTATCTTTTATGATTCCCCCAACCCCCTTTCTTCTGGTTACCACCATACTGTTGTCTTTGCCTATTGAGTTTTTGGTTTTTTTCTTGTTTGTTCATTTGTTTCTTTCAGTTTTATATCCCACATATGAGTAAAATCATATTGTTTTTAACTTTTTGTGTCTGACTCATTTTGCTTAGCATGATAGTTTCAAGATCCATCTATGTTGTCATAAATGGCAATATTTTATCTTACGGCTGAGTAGTATTCCATTGTATATACGAGTATGTGCCACATCCATTTTTTTAAATCCTCACCCAAGGATATGTTTAGAGAGAGGAAGGCGGAGGGGAGGAAGAGAGAGAGAGAAAGAGAGAGAGACAGACTTTGATGTGAGAAAGAAACATCGATCGGTTGCCTCCCTTACATGCCCAGACCAAGAACTGAACCCCCAACATAGGTATGTGCCCTGACTGAGAATTGAACCCACAGCTTTTGGTGTAGGGGACAACACTCCAACCAGCTGAGCCACCAGCCAGGGCTTCGCCACATCTCCTTTATCCAGTCATCTATCTAAGGACTCCTGGGTTGTTTCCATGTTTTGGCCACCATGAATAACGCTGCAGTGAGCACGGGGGTGCATAAATGTTTGTGAATAAATGTTTTCAAGTTTTTCAGGTAACACTCAAAAGAGGGATTGCTGGGTCACATAGTAACTCTATCCTTACTTTTTTGAGAAACCACCAGACTGTTTTCCATAGTGGCTGTACTAGTTTACATTCCTACCAGCAGTGAATGAAGGTTCCTTTTTCTCCACAATCTCCTCAACATGTGTTATTTATTATGTTGATAATAGTAATTCTAACAGGTATGAAGTGGTATCTCATTGTGCTTTGGATTTGCATTTTCCTAATAGCTAGTAAAGTTGAGCATCTTTTCATATATCTGTTGGCCATTTGTATGTCTTGGGAGAAGCATATGTTCAGGTCCTCTGCCCATTTCTTAATTGGATTATTTGTGTTTTGTTGTTGAGTTGTATGAGTTCTTTATATATTTTGAATATTAAACCCTATTGGAGGTGTTGTTTGCAAGTATTTTTTCCCATTTGGTTGGTTGCCTTCATGTTTTGTTGACAGTTTCTTTTGCTATGCAGCAGCTTTTTAGTATTATATAGTCCCATTTGTTTATTTTTGCTTTACTTCCCAGGTCTTTGAAGTCAAATTCATAAAATCCTCTCTAAGTCCAAGATTTATAAGTTTAGCATGTATATTTCCTTTTATGTAAATTTGTTGTTGCAGGTCTTATATTTATGTCTTTGATCCATTTTGAGGTAATTTTTCTATATGGTGACAAACAATAAACAATACATAAAGTTGCAGGATACAAAATTGATGTACAAAAGTCCATTGCATTCCTATATATTAACAATGAAGTTTCAGAAAAAGAAATGAAAAAAGCAGTTCCTTTTGCAATTGCAACAAAAATAATAAAATACCTAGGAATAAACTTAACAAAGGATTTGAAGGACCTATACACTGAAATGATAAAACATTATTAAAAGAAATTAAAGAAGACACACAAAAATGGACAGATATTCTATGTTCATGCATTGGAAGAATCAACACAGTTAAAATGGTCCTATTACCCAAAGCGATATACATATCAAATACAATCCCCATCAAAATCCCAATGGCATTTTTCTAAAAAGGAAATAGAACAAAAACTAATCAGACTTGTATGGAACCACTGAGAAAAAAATACAAAGCAGAGGCATCACACTCCCTAACCTCAAATTATACTACAAAGAGACACTAATCAAAACAGCATGGTATTGGCAGAAAAAACAGACACACAGAGCAATGGGACAGAATTGAGAGCCCAGAACAAATGTATTATATAAACAAATAATTTTTGACAAAGAAGCCAAAAATATATAATGGGGAAAATAAAGCCACTTCAATAAATGGTGCTGAGAAAATTGAAAAGCCACATGCAAAAGAATGAAACTGTACTACTATTTGTCATCACATACAAGGACTTATTTATTTTGTAACTGGAAGTTTGTCCCTTGTGACCACCTTTACCCATTTCATCTACCTACCTCTGGCAACCATCAGTCTGTTCTCTGTATCTGAGTTTTGTTCTTTTAAAATTTCACATATAAGAAGATTAGACAGCATTTGTCTTTGTCTGACTTATTCCACTTAGCATACTACCCTCAGGTCCATTTATATTGTCAAAAAAAATGGCAGGATTTCCTTCCTTTCTATGGCTGAATAATATTACATTGTATATGTATACCATGTTTTCTTTATCCATTCATCCATCAACATAGGTTGTTTCCATGTCTTGGCATTATAAATAATGCTGCAAAGAACATGGAGGTGCATCTGTCTTTTCGAGATAGTGATTTTGTTTCCTTTGGATAAATACCCAGAAGTGGAATTGCTGGAACATATGGTAGTTCCATTTTTAATTAAAAAAAAAAATATGTATATATTTTTTAGATTTTATATATTTATTTTTAGACAGAAGGGAAGGGAGGGAGAAAGAAAGGGAGAGAAACATCAATGTGTGGTTGCCTCTCACGTGGCCCCCACCGGGGACCTGGCCTGCAACCTAGGCGTGTGTCCTGACTGGGAATCGAACCGGCGACCCTTTGGTTTACAGCCTGAGCTCAATCCACTGAGCTCCACCAGCCAGGGCTCCATTTTTAATTGTTTTAAGGAACCTCTATAATGTTTTCCAGAGTGGTTGCACCAATTTATATTCCCAACAGTGCACAAGAGCTTCCTTTTCCACATCCTCACCAACATTTGTTATTTCTTGTCATTGATAATAGCTATTCTAACAGGTCTGAAGTGTTATCTCATTGTGGTTTTGATGTGCATTTCCTTGATGGTTAGTGATGTTGAGCACCTTTTCATGTACACCCATTGGCCATTTGGATGTCTTTTTTGGAAAAATGTCTTTTTAGTTCCTCTCCCATTTTTTAATCATATTTTTGTTTGCTATTATGTTGTATGAGTTCTTTGTGTATTTTGGACTTTAATCCCATATCAGATACATAGTGTGCAAATATTTTCTTCCATTCAGTAGGTTATCTTTGTTCTGCAGAAGGTTTTTAATTTGATACAGTTTCAGTTGTTTGTTTTTGCTTTTGTTGCCTTTGCTTTTGGTGTCAAATTCAAAAAATAATTGCCAAGACCAGTATAAAAGTGCTAACCCTCTATGTTTTTTCCTATGAGTTTTATGGGTTTAGGTCTTACCTTCAGATCTTTAACCCATTTTGAGTTAATTTTTTTATATGGTGTACGATCATAATCCAGTTTTACTCTTTTGAATGTGGTTGTCCAGTTTTCTCGATACCATTTATTGAAGAGACTCTTCTTTCTCCATTGCATATACTTGGCTCCTTTATCAAAAATTAATTGATCGTATATGTATAGGTTTATTTTCTGGCTCTCTGTTCCTATGATCTGTGTTTCTGTTTTTATGCCAATATTTTGCAGTTTTCGATCAGTACTGTACCACATAGCAAGTCTTTTTCTTCTTGCAAAGTGTCTTCCTTGTTTTCCCTCGAAGGTGAATATAGTGGATAGTCATATGTCAACTTGGAGAGCGAGGGGCACGAGACTCAGAATACACTTGTAGGTGACTGCCCCTACAGGAGAGAATTACACAGGTGGTGCAAAGAAAAGACTAGAAACCATAATGACTGGCGTGCCTGTGACAGATTTATCTGCTGTTTACTCAAGAGCCATCTCCATATTTTAAACTGCTGTGCTGCTTGACAACAGCTCAGTAAAATACCTTTGAGTTTCAAAAATTTAGTCAAAATTTGCTATGGCTCTCTGTGAATGGTTGTAGAGAACATAAGAGTAATTTTAAAATCTATTTATTTTTCAAGAATGCAGGGTCCTGCTTTGATTGAAGGTAAAAGGAAGAATATGCATTCATCCAGACCCAAGACTGGAGAACAAATAAGGAAAAATAGAAAACTTGAAAGAAAAAATGGTGAGGCATATTTTTTTTAAGTGAGTAACTTACAGAAACATGGAATTCTGGTGCTAAAAAGGATTTCGAGATTATCTATCTCAACTTTGTCATTTTACTGATGAGGAAGTTCAAGGAGGTTAAAGATTTTTCCCAGCATTGCACAGCTCATCAGTAGCGTAACTAGGACTTGATCCTGAACTTTTAGCTTTTAGTCTGGCATTTTTTTTCTATACTTGTACTTTAGAGTGAATAGTTATAGAGCCCTTTTAAAATTTACATGTCTGACCTATTTGTTGAATGACCAACCTAGCATAAGGCTTTGAGAAATCATACCATGAGGAATAAAATGGTGGAAAGGAGAAGATAAAATTTATTATTCTTAGTCTTAGATGTTATATCTGTATTCTTATGAAACCTCAAAGAATGAACTAAAAAACTATCAGAAAGAAACAATAAGAATCTAGAAATACTGGTTAAAAACAATAGATAGTGGGGCAGTTGGTAAAATTGAAATATGGACTGTAGATTAAATAATAATATTTATCAATGTTAAATTTCCCTGAATTTAATAATTTGGTTATGTAAAAGGATGTCCTTGTTTTTGGAAAATGTACACTTAAATATTAGTGAGTAATGGGTCATGGTGTATGCAAGTCATTCTTTATGTATGTGTATCTGTGTGTGTGCGTGCATGTGTGTGTATATGTAGAGAGTGCAATAGAATGGTTCAAAAGTGGTGGCAAAATATTAACAATGGGTGAATCCTTTGTTCTACATTTACAACTTTTTATAAGTCTAAAATTATTTCCTAACAAAAAGTTTTTAAAAATACAATAAACCAAAAGAAGACAAAGTGAATATCTTTCATGTATAAAATATCACATAGTAAGAAAATAGAACATCTTATTTATAATAGTCACAAAAAGAGAAAAATATCTGCTTACATACCTAATAAAAAATGTGCCATATATAAGAAGAGGGTTTAAAAATTATACTGAGAGACATAAAATATTGAATAAATGTAAAAAACAACCTTATTCTTGACCATAAAGACTCAATGTTGTAAGAAACTTACTTCTCCCTAAATTTTTCTATAAATGCATAAGAGGTCAATCAGAAACAAATTTTTATTTGTTAATTATTTTTTTCATTTTGCTTTATAGGGCTGGAGGTTAGGTATGAGAATGAGGTTAGCTGGAGGTTATATGATACTAAATTTCAGCTGGAAAAGTAAATATGAAAAACTAATCAAGAAAATTCTGAAAAGTAAAACCCAAGGGAGAATGTAGCAGAAACCTACGCTACATAAAATGAAAATAATTAGGAAGTCAGAAATTAAAATAATTTGGTACTAGAACAGGAACAGACAGATAAATCAATGAAACAGAGTAAAGAGTTGAGGTGTCAAGCCAGATAAAGTGGGAGTATGGGGGCAGGTATGTGGTTAAGATGGAATGTCAAATTGGTGGCAAAAGGAGAATAAACAATAAATAGTGAAAAATATAAAATTGGATCTTATAACATTTCTTTCTTTTTATTTCTTTTTATCCTCACCCAGGGACATGGTTATTGATTTTAGAGAGAGGGCAAGGGAGGGAGAGAGAAAGAGGGAGAGAAACAATGATTTGAGAGAGAAACATGGATCTGTTGCCTCTTGTACATGCCCCTACTAGGGACCAAACCCACAACCTAGGCTTGTACTCTGACTGGGAATACAACTGCAACCTTTCGGTTTATGGGACAATGCTCCAACCAACTGAATCACACCAGCCAGGGCATAACATTTCTTATGGTACTAAATTTAGTTCTAGTTTGTGCAAAGATTTAAAAGAAAAGAAAAAGTTCTATAACAAAACATAAATGAATCTTTTTGTAATCTTGAAGTAGAAAAAGACTCTTTAAAAAATGATTTGGCCCTGGCTGCTATAGCTTGGTGGATTGAGCATGGGCCTGCCTGCGAACCAAAGCGTCGCTGATTTGATTACCAGTCAGGCCAAGTCCCCAGTGAGGGGCACATGATAAATAACCACACATTGATGTTTCTCTTTCTCTCTCCTTCCCTTCCCCTCTCTCTAAAAATAAATAAATAAAATCTTTAAAATGCAATGATTCAAACTCAGAAGCCAAGAATGAGAAGAATGATAAAATTTAGTATATACTGTACATTTTTTTAAAATTACATGGAAAAATACCTTAAAGTAAACCAAACATCAAACACAGAAAAAGTATTAGTAATACATGTCTAGGGGTTAATTTCATTAGCATGCAAAGAGCTCTTACAAAACAGAGTAAAGAATAAAGAAAAATGGGTAAGGGACATGAAAAAGCAGTTCACAAGAAATACATATATATAAAGGCTAACATCTCATTCATGATTAAAGAAATGCAAATTAAGAAGTATAATTTTCATCTAAGAGAATTCTAAACATTTGAGAATTCCCAGTGGTGAGAATGTAGAAAAAGTAAACGTTTTAATTTGTTGTCAGGAAGAGTTTAAGTTTGTTCAGTCTTTTTACAGAACAGTTTATTTACATTTGTCACAATTTTAAGTTACAGCTCTTTTGTATCAGCAATTCTTGTAGTGATTATTTATATAACTATACTTGCTTAGATACATAAAAATATTTTATAACCATGTTTATCACAGTCTTATTAACTGTAATAACAAGAAACAATCTAAATTAGGTAAACAGTAAATTATAATATAACCAATGAAATAATATTCAGATATTTAAGAAATCAGAAGAATACATATATGATATACGAGGTCTGTCTGGAAAAAGTCCAGCCATTGTTAATATAAGGAAAACGGTTTGGGAAACATCAGTGTAACCTGGCAGCCAAGGAGAGTGGACTGGAATGTGCATATATGAACAATGACGACTTTGCTGTACTGGTCATTGGGGGCAGTAGATGCCATTGAGTGAGCATATATACTATGTGACTATCACATTCAAAATGACTGAGAAAATAAAGCAATGAATCTGCATCAGATTTTGCATTAAGCTTAAACATTCCTCCACTGAAACTATTCAGATGATTCAGAAAGCCGCAGCTGTGGGGAACTAGTGATTGGCAGCTTCATCACGACAATGTGCCTGCTCATGCGTCATGTCTCATGCAGAGCTTTATCTTTCTTGTATCTTGTGTCTTCTTTAATAAATGTCTCTATTTTTCATACTACATGGATGGGTACTTTCTGGACAGCCCTCGTATATGTGCTGATAAGGAAAAAGGACATGTTATGTATAGAAGAACAGAGATAAGAATGATATCAAAGTTCTTGTTGGAAACAATGCAAATAATAAGATAGTTGCGCAGCAACTAAAAGTTCTAAAAGAAATTTTATTCCTGGTATTCTGTAACTAGAACCTAGAATTCTATATCCAGGAAAATACCTTTCAAAATGAAGGTGAAATAAAGTTTCAGACATACAAAAGCTGGAAGAACTCATCACCAGCACATCCATACTATAGGAAATGTTAAAGGACATTCTTCAGGCAGAAGAAAGATGATACTTGGTAGAAATCTGAGTCTACACAAAGGAATTAGGATCACTAGAAATGGTAACTAAACTGATGAAAATACACAATTCTTATTTATTAATCAACTTTAAAGGAAAGTTGACTTAAAGATAACAACAGTGGATTATGAGGTTTTAACATATAAAAGAAAAATTTGTGACAATAACAAAGAATACAGAAATGGGAGTAAAATATTGTAAAACATATAAAGATACCATTTGAAGATAGACTGTAATAACTGAAAAGTGTATACTATAAAACCTAAAGGAACCATTATAACAAAGGAAACCAATTATAGCTAATAAACCAACAAAGAAAATAAAATGGAATAACAAAAAGTATTCAGTGTTAACCCAAAAGAAGGTATAAGAAGAGGGAAAGGGGAACAAAGAACAGACAGGAAAGGCAGAAAACAAATAGCAAGATGATACAGTCAAGCCTACCATATTTTTCCATGTATAACGTGCACCCATGTTTCTGTGTGCATTATGCGTGGAATTATTATACCCATGGTATGTGATCATTATACTCATATATAATGCACGTCCTTATTTTTCCCTCAAAAATTTGGCCAAAAAGTTGTGCAGTTTACATGGCAAAATATGTAACCACATCAACAATCACTTGAAATGTAAATGGTCAAGATACTCCCAATTAAGAGGCAGAGATTGTCATATTGGCTGAAAAAGCACTTTAAAAAACACACTTGAAATATAAAGACACAAACAGGTTAAAATTAAAAGAATGAGGAAAAATATACTTTGCAGACATCAATTGCATTCGTTTTCTATTGTGGTAATAATTTACTACAGAATTAGTGACATAAAACAACACAACTTTATTCTTCTTACAGTCCTTAGGTTCAAAGTCCAAGTGAATAAGGGGTTAAAATCAAGGTGTCAGCAGTACTGGTTCCTTTTGTAGGCTCCAGGGGAAAATTTGTTTCTTACCCCTTCCAGCTTCTAGAGGCTATGGCATTCCTTTGCTGCTGCCCACATATAAGCCTCTGTTTCTGTGGTCATATTGCCTTCTGCCCTTCTGATCTTCTTGCTTCCCTATTCCCTTCCCAAGATCCATAACAGAACCATATTACAAAGTTGTTTTTGCTATGTTGGGCAGCGTTCTCAAGTTCTGAGGATTTAAGATATAAATGTCTTTGGAGAACCATTATGTACCTACCTTACTACACCAATCAAAAGAAATTTGTTTATAATGGGAGGGCAAGTCACAGTAGTTATTTAGTCATGACTGGAAGTGAATATCTTCCACAACTTAGTTTTCATTTCAAATTTTATATGGTTATTTTATTTTAATTTAATCTTTATTGTATTTATTCCATTACCATTTAGTACCCTTGTACCTCTTCCCCCTCAGCAGTCACCACATTGTTGAGTCCTTTTTCCTTTTTGCTCAATCCCTCTGCCCCTAACCTCTTCCCTACAGCTGTGATCCTGCTCTTCATCTGTAAGTCTGTCCCCATTTTCCTTGTTAGTTTAGTTTGTTCATTAGATTGCACATACAAGTGAAATCATATAGTATTTGTCTTTCTCTGATTGGTTTATTTCACTTAGCATGTCTCCATCTCCATCCAAAATGTTGCAAAAGGTGAAATTTTCTTCTTTTTTATGGCAGAGTAGTATTCCTTTGTGTAAATGCCCCACAGTTGTTTTATCCACTCATCTATTGATGAACACTTGGGCTGCTTCCATATCTTGGTGATTTTAAATAATACTACAGTCAACATAGGGGTACTGTGTTCTTTCAAATTAGTGTTGAGGGTTCCTTCAGATATATTCTCAGAAGGGGGACAGCTGGGTTGAAAGGCAGATCGATTTTTAATTTTTTGAGTATCTCCATACTGCTTTCCACAGTGGCTGCACCAGTCTGCATTCCTCCCAACCATGCAAAAGGGTTTCCCTTTCTCCACATCCATCCCAGCACTTGATTGTTTGTTGATTTATTGATGATAGACATTCTGACAGGTGTGAGATGATGTCTCATTGTGGTTTTAATTTGCATTTCACTAATGATTAGTGGCATTAAGTAAGAAAAGATTATGAACAACTATATGCCAACAAAATGGAAATCCTAGATGAAGTGGATAAATTCCTAGAAACATACAAGCTTCTAAAAATAAACCAGGAAGAATCAGAGCATCTGAATAGACAGATTACACCTAGTGAAATTGAAGCAATGATCAAAAAACTCCTAACAGAGAAAAGCTCTGGACCAGCTGGCTTCACAGATGAATTTTACCAAACATTCCTAGAAGAACTACCTCTCCTTCTCAAACTATATCATAAAATTCAAGAGAAGGGAATGTTCCCAAACTCATTTTACAAGGCCAGCATTATCCTAATTCCAAAACCAAATAAAGACACTACAAAGAAAGAAAATTATAGGCCAATATCCCTGATGAACATAGATGCTAAAATCCTCAACAAAATATTAGCAAACTGAATACAACAGTGCATCAAAAAGATCATAACCAAGGAACAACAATAAAGTAATTAAAAAAAAAAAAAGATCATAACCGAGGATCCAAGATGGTGGAGGAGTAAGAGGAAGCTATACTAATCTCCCAGGACCAATCTGGAATTACAACTAAATTGTAGAGAAATCATCTAGAGTAAACAACTGAACAATAGTAGAAGGGAAACCTTATAACCACAGGCAGACAAAAGAAACAGCTTCACCACAATGTGCATTTGTCCCAAAAACCTATGGGACACAGGGAAGGCAGTCCTGAGAGGAAAGTTCATAGCAATACAGGCCTACTTTAAAAAGAGAGAAACATTTCAAATAAATAACCTACAAGAACTGGAGGAACAACAACAAACAAAGCTCAGAGTGAATAGAAGGAAGGAAATAACCAAGATCAGAATAGAATTAAACAACACAGAGACTAAAAGAACAATTCAAAGGATCAATAAATCCAGGAGCTGGTTCTTTGAAAAGATAAACAAAATTGACAGCCTTTAACTAGAGCCATCAAAAGAGAGAGAGAAAGAGAGAGAGAGAGAGAGAGAGAACCCAAATAAATAAAATCAGAAATGAAAGAGGAAAAATTACAACCCATACCACAGAAATACAAAGGATTTCTTAAACATGCAAAGGATGTTTAAGAAATTACTATAAACAACTATATGCCAAGAAATTTGAAAACCTGGACAAAATGGACAGATTTCTAGAAACATAATCCTCCAAAACTGAGTCAACAAGAAGTAGAAAGCCTGAATAGACTAATAACAACTAGTGAAATTGAAGCAGTAATCAAAAAACTACTGGCACACAAAAGCCCTGGGCCAGACGACTTCACAGGACAATTTTACCAAACATTAAGGGAAGAGCTAACTCCTATCCTTCTCAAACTATTCTAAAAAATTCAAGATGAGGGAAGACTCCCAAACTCTTTTTGTGAGGCTAGTAGTATTCTAATCCCCAAACCAGATAAAGATACAACAAAGAAAGAAAACTACAGGCTAATGTTGCTGATGAAAATAGATGCTGAAATCCTGAATAAAATATTGGCAGTCCGGATCAGGCAATACATTAACAAGATTAAATACCATGATTAGGTTGTATTCATCTCAGGGATACAAGGATTGTATAATATTTGCAAATCAATAAATGTAATGCACCACATAAACAAAATGAAAGGTAAAAATCATATGATCGTATCAATAGATGGTGAAAAAGCATTTTATGAAATACAGTACCCATTTATGATGAAAATGCTTAGCAAAGTGATAATAGAGGGATCATACCTCATCATAATAAAGGACATATATGAGAAACCTACAGCCAACATCATACTCAACGGGCAAAAACTAAAAGCTTTCCCACTAAGATTATGAATAAGACAAGGATACCCGCTTTCACCAGTTTTATTAAACATAGTATTGGAAGTTATAGCTACAGTGACCAGACAAGAAAAAGAAGTAAAAGTTATCCAAATTGGAAACGAGAAAGTAAAACTGTCATTATTTGTGGACAACATGATAGTGTACGTAGAAAACGTTCTGGTCTTCACCAAAAAACTACACGACCTAATAAGTGAATTTGGCAAAATAGTGGGATACAAAGTCAATATTCAGAAATTGAAGGCATTTTTGTATACCAACAATGAAATATCAGAAACAGAAACTAGGGGAAATGTACATTTACTATAGCAACAAGAAAAATAAAGTACCTGCAAATAAACGTAACCAATAAGGTAAAAGACCTGTACTCAGAGAACTGCCGAATGCTGAATAAAGAAATCAAGGAAGATACAAACAAATGGAAACATTTACCATGTTCATGGATTGGAGGACTCAACATTATTAAAATTTCCATACTACCCAAAACAATTTATAGATTCAGAGCAATCCCTATTAAAATACCAATGATATATTTCTCCGATTTAGAACAAGTATTTCAAAAATAATGGAACCAAAAATGACCCCAAATAGCTGCAGCAATCTGGAGAAAGAAGAACAAAGTTGGAGGGATCACCATACCTTATATCAAACTATACTATAAAGCTACTGTAATCAAAACAGTCTGGTACTGGCATAAGAACAGACACATAGATCAATGGAACAGAATAGAGAGCCCAGAAATAAACCCATGTCTCTATGATCAATTAGTATTTGACAAAGGGGGAAGAAGCATAAAATAGAGTAAAAATAGCCTCTTCAACAAATGGTGCTGGGAGATCTGGAATGGTACGTGCAAAAAGAAAATGAAACTAGCCCTGGCTGGTGTAGCTCAGTGAATTGAGCGTAGGCTGGGAACCAAAGGGTCCTGGTTCGATTCCCAGTCAGGGCACATGCGTGGGTTGCAGGCCAGGTCCCCAGTGAGGGCCATGTGAGGAGCAACCATACATTGCTGTTTCTCTCCCTCTCTGTCTCCCTCCCTTTCCCTCTCTCTAAAAATAAATAAATAAAATCTTAAAAAAAAAAAAAAGAAAATGAAACTAGACCACCAACTTACACTATACACCAAAATAAACTCAAAATGGATAAAAGACTTAAACATAATACACAGCACCATAAAAGTTCTAGAGAAAAACGTAGGTAGTAAAACTTCAGATATCCATGCAGCCATATTTTCGCTGATACAGCCTCTAAGAAAGAGGGCAAGGGGAATAAAAGGAAGAATAAACAAATGGGACTACATCAAATTAAAAAGCTTTTGCATTGCTAAAGAAAATATTATCAAAATGAAAGGGGAACCATATTTGCCAGTGATACCTCAGACAAAGGTTTGATCTCCAAAATATATAAAGAACTCATACAACTCAATGCCAGGGAGACAAACAATCCAATTAAAAAATGGGCAAAGGACCTGAACAGACACTTCTCCAAGGAGGACATTCAGATGACCCGTACACATATGAAAGGACACTCAACATCACTAGCCATCAGAGAGATGCTAATTAAAACCACAATGAGATACCACCTCACACTGGTCAGAATGGCCATCATTAACAAATCAACAAACAGTGAGTGCTGATGAGGATGCAGAGACAAGGGAACCCTAATGCCCTATTGGTGGGAATACCGACTGGTACAGCCACTGTGGAAAACAGTATGGAATTTCCTCAAAAACCTAAAAATGGAACTACCTTTTGATCCAGCGATTCCTCTGCTGGGATTATACCCTAAGAATCCTGAAATACCAACTCAAAAGTACCTGTGCACCCCAATGTTCATAGCAGCATTATTTTAATAGCCAAGTGCTGCAAACAGCCTAAGTGTCCACCAGTAAAGGAGTAGATCAAAAAACTGGTACACTTACACAATGGAATATTATGCAGCAGAAAGAAAAAGAACCCCTACCTTTTGCAAAAACATGGATGGAACTGGAGAGTATTATGCTAAGTGAAATAGGTCATGCAGTAAAAGACAAATACCATATGATCTCACCTGTAAGTGGAACCTAATCAAAAAAACAAACAAATGAGCAACATAGAACCAGAGGCATGGAAACAAGGAACAAATTGACAGTGACCAGAGGAGAGGGGAGAGTTGGATAAGAAAGGAAAGAAGGGGAAGGGTCTAGATAAAGAACAAGTGTAAATGATCCATGGACATGTGTCGCGGATTTCGTCCCGCAAAATCCGTCGGGGGGGCCGCACTGATCGCATGAATCAAACTCACACAGAGACACGCTTGGAGAATAGTCCGGAGCCACGGGTCTTTCCCTCCATCTTGGAAAAGGCCCCAGGCGTAGCTTAGCCGGGCTTTTTATTAGATGCTTTAGGACGCATTTACATTGGATTGATTATTCATGGGCTTATGCAGAACAGGGGTTTTCAGTTGGGTCATGAGCGTATATGGGAAGGGAATAGATAAGGGGTAGGTTTACTCAGTAAGATAAACATTTAGGGTACAGAGCATTAGGTTGTAAATTCAGGTCCGGTGGCAGACAGGACCGGGGTAGTACATTAAACAGGAGACAAGTAAATTGAGGGTAAGCTAACTAGGGCTGTTAACTTTTAGGACCATAAAACATTGAGGAAGAGATCCATTAACTTAAGCTTCTTGGCTTTGGGGAAGGAGAGACTCAGCAAGTCAGAGAATTTCTTAAGATACATTTTTGCCAAATTCCCATTAGAGAATTCCTTTTCTACAGACATGAATCACACTTGTCCACACAGGAATAATTTTTCCTCACGCGGAGCCGTGCTCTTTACTCGTAAATTCCCGGGACTTATGTTTTTTCAAGCATGTGGAAAGAATTCCCACAGACGTGGACAACAGGGTGGGGATTGACTCTGGGAGCAGGGCATGGGGAGTAGGTGGGGCAGGGGAGAGCAACAGGGGAAAATTGGGACAACTACAGTAGAACAATAATAAAAAAATGAAAACATTAAAAATTAAAAAAAAAATTTAAATTAAAAAACAAAAAAGTTCATAAGCATGATCAAGTGGGATTTAATCCAGGAATGCAAGGTTGGTACAACATTTGCAAATCAATAAATGTGATTCACCACATAAAATGAAGGATAAAACTGCACAATCATATCAATAGATGCAGAAAAAGCATTTGATAAAATCCAGCACGCATTTATAATCAAAACTCTCAGCAATGTGGGATTAGAGGGAACATAATAAAGGCCTTATATGACAAACCCCCTACCAGCATCATGCTCAACAGGCAAAACATTTAAAATAAATTACATAATTGTAATAGCAAGTACAACTGGCAAAGACAGATCTGGGAGTTAAGACTACTGATTTTTCCCAGCAATTCCACTGCTGGGGTTATACCCTAAGAATCCTGAAACACCAATCCAAAAGAACCTATGCACCCTAATGATCATAGCATCACAATTTACAATAGCCAAGTACTGGAAGCAACCTAAGTGCCCATCAGTAAATGAGTGGATCAAAAAACTATGATACCTTTACACAATGGATTACTACGCAGCAGAGAGAAAAAGGGAGCTCTTTCTTGGATGGATGGAACTGGAGAGCATTACGCTAAGTGAAATAAGTTGGGCGGTGAGGGACAAATACCATATGGTCTCACCTTTAACAGGAACCTAATCAACAAAAGAAAAAAGCAAGCACAATATAACCAGAGACATTGAAATTAGGAACAATTTGACACTAACCAGAGGGGAGGTAGGAGGGATAAAGGGGGGAAGGTTTTCAGAAACAACTATAAAGGACACATGGACAAAACCAAGGGGGTGGTGAAAGCAAGGGAGGGAGGTGGGTTTGGCTAGGGTGGGGGGTAAATGCAGACAACTGTAATTGAACAAAAATAAAATCATTTAAAATAAAAAATAAATAAAAATTTAAAATTAAAAAAAACTATTGCTACTTGGTAAGCATACAGTTTATCTGGTGGGAGCAAAATACTTTGTAGTCTCGGATAGAGGAAGGTAGGCTCAAATGTTCAGCAGTTAGTTTGTTTTACAGTGGAACCAAGTGGAAGGAATCAAATAAAAAGCAAATTGTGATCTATTAAGAAGTCTGCTGCAGTACTCAGTTACCTTTGTGAGGTTTTAGGATGGGGCATGTTAGCTAACTCAAAATGGGAAAAGCTATCATCAAAACTATTGTGAAAGTCAAGGAAACCAAATGAATATTATCCACAAAAATTGACCAGATTTGGAGTATCTAAATGAGGAGTTTCAGTAGGAAGCACGGTGGAAAAATGATACCTGGTATGCACAATCTGGTAAACTGTTTTAACTGTGTATTTCCTGGCTTAGGAAATCAAAACTGTTGTACAGATCAAGATCATAGTTCTTTAATTTAATGACAGTTATTTTTAGCAAAGAAAGAAAAGTTAGCATTCTCCTTTCTGGTTTCACTGGGGTTAATTTTTGTAATTATATACCTTTTAGATTTTCTTTTTATGGTTTTTATAAGATATTTTGGTGTACAAGAATGATATTATATAATATTTTGTTGGATTTAATTCTAGATTTAAATAATCTTTTTCACCAGAATTTTTAAGAAAATAATCTGTTAATCTCATATATGCACCTTTCATGGGGTTTCAGTCAGCACAAATTGCTCACATGATTTATAACTTCTACAAATATTTTCAAACTACCATATTTTTCAGATTATAAGATGCATCAGACCATAAGACACACCTAGGTTTTAGAGGAGGAAAATAGGAAAAAATTTTTGAAGCAAAAAATGTGGTAAAATATTTAATAATATAAATAACATAATATTTCACCAATGTAAATGTGAACAGAACTCAACAGCAGCATTAACAACCATTATGACTGACTTGAAGCTTTAAGTGCGGAAACTCCTCTAATCATCAGGGAACCTCAAGAACTAGGTAGAGCCAGGTAAGCTACATTCGGACTATAAGACGCACCCCCATTTTCCTCCCAAATTTGGAGGGGAAAGTGCGTCTTATAGTCCGAAAAAGACGGTAATAAAATGTGCCTCTTTCATCCTATTATATGTTGATACTGTGGTTGGGTCAATGGATAAAATACTCTCATAATATCGTGTACCTCTATTCCAGAATGTTGACTGGATTCACCGTGTTACCTGTATTCTTCCTGATTTTCAAATAAGGATTATTATTTTTTTTGTTCCTTCCCTCATTTCAGAAAAAATGAAGATCCATAAAATATCTCTTTCTGTCATTAACCGGAGAAACATTTTTGGAGAGAACTTACTGTATAAGGCTGCTCTGCACAATGATACTCATCTTGTTCATTATTGTATTGAAAAAGGGGGAAATGTTAATCAACCAAGTTATGCTGGTAAGTTGGGGTTACCACCCACAGTTATCTTGAAAGTGATTTGTAGTTTTAGAAGAGTGATTCCAATGAAAGTGTGACAAACTGGGCCTAAGGTAAGTCTCAAACAGAAAGCTTCCAGGCAGTTTTCCTACAAGGTAGCTCTTCACCATCATCTCCCAGGGAAATGTAAGGGGTGGAGGGAGCAAAAGAAGAGCATTATATTCACCTTCAGTGATTATGCCTGCCTGTGGCCTGTGTGCAGTGGCATTACACAGAAGGATGGGGATCCTGAGGCTGGCTTGCTCCCTCTGCCCTGGGCACCTCAAGTTTGAGTGGAAGAGAAATGAGGTCAAAGCTGAAAGAAGCTAATGATACATTGAACTTGGAGGAACTGATGATAAAATGGTAGATGTACAGAAGTAACAATGGCCAGGGAAATGGAGAGAGGAGAGCATGAGGTGGAGAGGGTTGGGCAGAGAACTCAGAAGAGTCTCCCTGGTATCTCTGGTACAGTTTTCTTTGTGGGGAGAACCTGACATGTTCTCCTGGAGATGAATGATTCTTTAAAAGGATTTAAGTAACTATGCTACACCAAGCCAGCCTGGATAGGACTTTTTGTGTCCATACTTTTACTATTGTGTCTAGACTTCCTCAGTTTATGAAACAGTACAGAAAGTCTTATGGTGTGCCGAGATCAATACCACAGTCTGTGGACAGGCAAGTGATTACTAGTTCATCCTCAATACTTAACTTTAGAAGGTCTGGGTTTCTCCTATAATCAGGTTTTAACAGGTTGTAATTCCCAACTGTATACCCAGATCAACCACCGTCTTCCTATTATCCTCAATCGTTGCTCCTTATTTGCTAGATAATGTACTTGTTCCCTTATTTTTGAGAACTATGTGGTTCTTTCTATTAGTGTCTATCTACTCCTTACATTCAGGAGTAGCTCTGCATGCAGCTAACTGGACTTTGTGGATTTCCCAAGCATCTCTTAACCTGTGTCTTTTCATTAGCCCCCCACCCTTTTTTCTATGCCGTTGTTAACATGCTTGGTGGCTCTTCCCTGCTTGGTGGCTCTTCCTCACAGGTACTTCTGTGACCTTCATGAATTCTTTATCCTTCCTATATTCTCCAGGCTTTTTGTTTATTTAAGTTAATAAATAATTCTTTTTTTAAATTTTCTATTGTATTTTTTTCATTGCCATTTGTCCCCCCTGTGAACTCTCTTGTTTTCTACTTTTCTTCTCTCTTTGCATCTTAGCTCTGATCATTATACTTCTGGCTACTACCTCCCACAGATTGCAGAGGGCAGTGTTTCCAAAGGGCTGTCTACAAACCATTTTCATCAGTTACCTGCAATGTTTTGCTTAAAATGCAACTTTTACTTCCACCCTCAAAACACACACACTCAATAAAAATCTATAGGTTAAAACCTGGACATCTTCATTTTTAACAAGTTTCCCAGTGATTTTTATTCTCATTAAAGCTCAAGAACTCCTGGCAAGAGGTGCGTGACTTCCACGTAACATATCAGTTCGATGTTGTGAATTTTCCCAGTGTGCTTCCTATGTGGCAGCTGCTGTGAAAACAAATGTAAACAGTATCTATTAGAAAGCCTTAAGTATATTTTGTGATACAATCTAAAAAAGGCTTAAGTGCCTTTTGAGAAATTACAAAATATACAATAATAAACCAATGGTCTTTTCATAGGTACCATTTACATTTTGTAAGTCCTCATATTTTTGGTTTTAAAAATCAATTGGAACAATTTTTTACCTATCAAAAGCAATGGTGACAACCAGGAAGTAGGCTGAAGAAACTCTGAATACCCAACATAGATCTCAAAGCTTCTTTGCTAAAACCCTCTCAGACAAATGCCTTGAGCATTATTTTTCATAGAATTCTGATTCTTATGCCTATGACACATTAGAACTGAAAAGAAAGTTTGGCATGGACCAGGATAGTGATAATAGTAAGAAGTTTAAGCCAACATCCAGGCAAGGGACAGATAAAAACATAAAAAATGAGAGGCAAAATCGTTGAGGACTATATAGTTGGGAAGAAGTACACTTCATACCTCTGTAATCGCGTTAGCGATTACTGCATGAGAACATAAAACTAACATTATGGTCTTCAGTCTTTATTAAGCATGTATTAAATTATATTCTATTTATAGGAAATTTATAATCCTATAAAGCTTTAAAGAGATTTCCTCCAAAATGGTTCAATATTTAAAAAGAAAAAAATGTTGCTTAACGATCTTCCAACCTGCAGATTCGGGGGTTAATAAAGATCTGTTGTAAATTATACTCTACCTTTATTTTGGAGGCATGGAATCACAGAAGGAATAACCCTAGGGAAAGGGAAATTCTTGGTTACATTTGGTTTCTTTCTGTAATACGTAGCTTTTTCTATGGTCTAGAGTGGCCCTCTCTGCAGAATAAAGTTCCTTCTGGGTTTATTGATGCTGAGAATTTCTTTCAACCCTGAGGCTGTTCATCACTGGATCGTTCTTCTTAAACTTAGGTCTTACTTAAAGTAGTATTCTCTCTCTCTTTTTTTTAATCCTTACCGAAGGATATGTTTATCGATTTTGTCTTTTAGAGAGAGAGGAACATTAATGTGAGAAACATTGATTGGCTGCCTTCTCACACACTCTAACTGGGTATCGAATCTGCAACTTGGGTACATGCCCTGATCAGGGATCGAACCTGCGTACTTTTGGTGTGCAGGATGATGCTCCAACCAGCTGAGCCACCTGGCCAGGGCAGCAGTAACATTCCTTTTTAATTACCCCTTCCCCACAGGCTCCATCATTTACTCTGAATTACTCTTATGCACCTTGTCTTCTTGGGGAATTTTTTGTAGTAAATTTAAAATATGATATTGGCTTTTCCTTGGAAACCAAACAATTGTTTTACATTTATCTTATCTTTTAGTCAATCTGGGCTCAGGGAAAACAAACAAATCTTTTGTTACGGTTATTTTCTCATTCCTATAGCAGCCATTTTATCCCCTTTAGGAAATCAATTTTTATTGTAGTTTAAGGAAACCTAAATGAAGAAAGGAGGTTTCTAAAAGGAAGATCATCATCTGCATTCCAAAGTTAATAACTTTTGGATTTCTGATACTTCATTTTTCATCCGACCAACCTTGACTTATGGCAGATAATCCAGTTAACCAGTGGACACATCAAATTTCCAGTGGTCTGCTGGTCTCAATACTCAAACACCCATGAGTTCACAGTTTTTATCAGAAATAGTACTTTGAGGGAGATAGTTTTATATTATTAAAAAAAAAACAGGACCCTGGCTGGTATAGCTCAGTGGATTGAGCACGGGCTGGGAACCAAGTGGTCCTGGTTCGATTCCCAGTCAGGGCACATGCCTGGGTTGCGGTCCAGGTCCCCGTGAGGGCCATGTGAGAGGCAACCATACATTGCTGTTTCTCTCCCTCTCTTTCTCCCTCTATTCCCCTCTCTCTAAAAATAAATAAAAATAAATCTTTAAAAAACAAACAAACAGGTAGTTCTTAAATGGATATATTCCAAAAGTTCACATGTAAGCTGTTTATTTAAATATTTTTGTGAAATTGTGAAAATTTTCAAACATATAGAAAAGTTGAAAGAATTGTACAGTAAACATCTATATACCTAATACCTAGATTCTGAATATTTGTTTTTATCACATACTTACTGTAAAGGAAAAACACTCATGTATTTTTCTTTTACTCACACTCACAGTACTTCTGACACCGGATGTATGGGTTTTCAGCCCATTAAGCAGTTCTCTGACACCAGCTGAGTATTTGCAGTTCAATTCAATTCTGACACTAACCCACATTAAGCACAGATCCTGCAGATTAAGGGCTCGGTTCTACAAAACTGCCTCCTATTTAAATGCCAAGTAGTAGGATCCCAGATTACCCACAACTTCTGTTCAACTTCTGTGCCCATGGAATATGGGGTATGCTACCCTTCCGGCAAATAGATGTGTCCACCAGCCTGGACAAGCTCTCCAAACCCCATACCTTTGGGAATTTTATTGAGGTTTCATCATGTAGGCAAGATCAGTTAAGAAATTCATTTCCAGCCGCTCTCTCCTCTTCAAAGAATTAGGGTGGGAGGGGGAGCTCAAAGTTCCAAGTTTCTAATCACAGCTTGGTCTTCTGGTGACCAGCTCCCATCTAGGAGTCTGCCAGAAGTTGCCGCATTAGAACAAAAGACACTTCTGTCACCCAGGAAATTCCAAGGGATTAGGGAGCTCTGTGTTAGATGCTCCTGCTACTCAGGAAATTTCAAAGATCTTGGGGGTTCCGTATCAGGAAGTGGGGTCAGAGGCTAAATACTAGAATAAAATATTCTCCTAGTATCCCTGTTTACAGGAGTATTAGGGGCTCTGTGTCAGAAACTACGAGGTAGAGACCATTATATATTTCTTATTATTTTATATCTATCCATCTGTAAATCTCTGTTCACCATCAATCCATCTGTATGTTGATATATTTCAAAGAAAGTTACAGAGATAAGTATATTTTACCACTAAATACCTCAGCATAAGTGCCATTAACTAGAGTTCAGTAGTTTTTTTTCTTTGAGGTAAAAGTTTCATACAGTAAAATGCCAATTCTTAAATGTGCCATTTGATGAATTTTGACATACACATTCACCTGTGTAACCCAAACCTTGATTAAGAGATAGAGTATTACCAAAATTCTACAAAAGTCCGTCATACCTTTTCCCAGTTATTCCCCACGCCCACTCTCTGGAAGCCGCTACTGTTCTGATATTATTCACCTTAGATTAGTTTTGCCTCTTTAATATTTAGTAATAAGCATGACATTAGCTGTAGGCTTTTGCAGCTGCTCCTTATATTGAGGAATCCATTTCCAATTTGCTGAGGGTTTTTATGAGGGATGGATGCTTGGTCATGATATATTATTTTATATTGCTGGATTCAATTCGCTAATAATACCATGTTAATGATATTTTGTATCAGTGTTGATAAGTAATATTGGCCTATAATTTTCTTGTAATGTCTTTGGTTTTGGTATCAAGGTTTTGCAGACCTCATAAAATGAGTTAAGTAGTATTCTCACTTCTAGTTTGTGTAAGATTGAGATATTTTTCTCCCTTTAATGTTTGACAGAACTTAAGAGTAAAACTATCTGGGCTTGTAGTTTCCTTTGTGGGAAGATTTTGATAATAAATTAAAATTCTTTAATAGGTGTGGGCTATTCAGTTTTCTGTTTCAGTTTAGGTAAATTGTACTTTTAAAGGAATTTGTCCTCATCTAAGTTATAGAATTTATTTATGAAGTTATTTATAATAGTCTCCTGTAATCCTTTTAATATCTGAAAAACTTTAGGAGTACTTTATCTTTTATTCCTTATACTTTCATTTCTTTCATTATCTTCCTCCCCTTCCTCTCTCCCTCCCTTTTTCTCTTTTTCTTCCATCCTTCCTAAGCTAGAGGATTATCAGTTTTTTCTCTATTATCTGTTTTGTATTTCATTTCTACTCTTTTTCTGACTTCTACTTATTTTGGGGTTTTTTGGTTCTTTTTCTAGTTTCTTTTTAAAGATTTTATTTATTTATTTATTTATTTTTTAGAGAGAGGGGAAGGGAGGGAGACAGAGAGGGAGAGAAACAGCAATGTATGGTTGCTCCTCACATGGCCCTCACTGGGGACCTGGCCCGCAACCCAGGCATGTGCCCTGACTGGGAATCAAACTGGGACCCTCTGGTTCCCAGCCCGCGCTCAATCCACTGAGCTACACCAGCCAGGGCTCTTTTTCTAGTTTCTTAAGGTTGAAAATGAGAAGTTGACTGAGGTGAAATTTTTGTACCTTCTTTCCTACTGTAAACATTTAAAGCTTTAAATTTTCCTCTACTGTTTTTGCTGCATCCCACAGATTTTGATATATTGAATTTTCATTATCATTCAGTTTGTAGTATTTTTCATTTCTTGTATGATTACTTCCTTGACCCCAGGATTATATTAGAAGTTGTTTAATTTTTAAATATTTGAGGGTTGTCCAGATACTTTTCTGTTATTCATTTCTAATTTAATCCCATTATGGTCAAAGGATACACTTTCTATGAATTTGATCCTTTTACACTTACTGAGAATTGGTTTATCATCGAGTATATGGTTTTTCTTGGTGAATAGCCAGCCCTGTGTACTTGAATGTTTGTTCTTCAGCTGTATGTGATGTTCCGTAAATGTCAGTAAATGAAGGTGGCTGTTAATGTTCAGAACATCCTGTCTTTACTGACGTCTTTTTCCTGACCTATCATTTCCTGAGAGGGGTAGTAAAATGTTCATAACTGTGATTGTGGACTTGTCTATTTATCACTTTAATTCTGTCAGATTTCCTTCTAATATTTTGAAGCTCTGTTATTAGGTACATACATAGTTATAATGATCATATCTTCTGATAAAATGACCAATTAATCTTTATGAAATATCTTTATATGTGGTAATGCATACACTTTGTCTTAAAGTTCACTTTATATGTTAGTATATACATTATAAACTTATGTTTCTTGTCTATTTGCTATGTCTTTGTTATCTTTTATTTTGAACCTCTGTCTTTATATTTTAAACGTATTTCTTGTGTCTTGCTATTTTATCCATTCTGACCATCTCTGCCTTTCATAATTTTATTTGTATTTTTTTCCTCACCCAAGGACATGGTTTTGATTTTTAAGAGAGGGAAAGGGAAGGAGAGAGAGAGGGAGAGAAACATCGAGTGGTTGCCTCTCACATGCACCCTGACCAGGGACCGAACCCATAACCCAGGCATGTACCCTGACTGGGAATCAAACCCATGACCTTTTGGTTTACAGGATGATACCCAGCCAACTGAGCCACACCAGCCAGGGCAATCGCTGCCTTTTAATTAGGGAGACTAGTCAAGTTTCACATAATATAAATAGTCAAATTTAGGATTACCATTTTACTAATTGTTCCTTGTGAGCTTCATCTGTTTTTTTTTTGTTTCCTTGTCTGTGTTATTTTGTAGTGGGTAGTGTAGGGATTACAATATACATCTTTAATGTTTTGCAGTCTTTTTAAAGTTAATATTGTAATACTTCATATAAACTGTGTGAACATTGAACATATTTCCCTTATCCTTTCTGCGATAGCTATCACATATATTTATGTACATTATAAACCCCAAATATAATGTTATAATTATGGGCCAATATTACTTATCAATTGCTTTAAATAGCCATGTGCATTTTAAGGAAATTTATAGGAAGAACTTCTATTAACTATATATTTACCATTTTTGGTGCTCTTTATTTTTTCCTCTAGGCTTTCTATTTAATACTAAAAGAGAAACTCCTCCTATAACATTTTATGGCTGCTTTTCTTTTTTTTTTTTTTTAAGATTTTATTTATTTATTTTTAGAGAGAGGAGAAGGGAGGGAGACAGAGAGGGAGAGAAACAGTAATGTATGGTTGCCTCTCACATGGCCCTCACTGGGGACCTGGCCTGCAACCCAGGCATGTGCCCTGACTGGGAATCGAACCGGGACCCTCTGGTTCCCAGCCCGCGCTCAATCCACTGAGCTACACCAGCCAGGGCTGCTTTTCTTGACTGGGGTGATTTTGTCTCTCAGGGGACATTTGGCAGGTTCCTGGAAACATTTTTAGCTATTACAACTGGAAAGGGGGATTGATTGCTACTGGCATTTGATAGAATGCTCAGAACAATAAAAATTGCCCAGCCCAAAATGTTAGTGCAGAAATTGAGAAACCCTCGTTTATGGAGAAGTTTCTGAAAAGAGTGAAATATACTTTTAACATGGCTGCTTTTAGTTTTTCTTACATCAATCATATGATTTATTGGAATTTAAAAAATATCTATAACTTATACCATTGTCTCTGCCTAACAGAAAAAAGAATATTTATCTAGATGACTCATTTTCTTGGAGCAGTTTGTGGATTGTTTGTTGAACTGTAAATAGCTTTTTGGAAGTAAGGACAAAGAACTGATTCTGTGTAGTCCTGTCAGTTGGGTTACTTTAATGGAAGTACCTTGAGTTAGAAATAAAGCTATTTTCCCCTTCTTCTCTGCAGAAAAGTAGCCTGCAACCAGCATTCTTTGTGAGCTGTAATGACCACCCCCCTTTAACATTTTTTTTTATTTGAAGAAGGCAGGAATGGTTTTAAATATTTTACTTCTTTTCATATTTTTCTACAACAGGGTTGGAGGTAGAAATTTGATTTGTCTGTCATATTTATTGAATTCACCAAATAGTACAGGTTGTTTTCATGGTGAGATTACTGTATTTTTTGGACTATAAGATGCACTCCCCCCACCCAAATTTGGGAGGAAAAGTGGGGTGCATCTTAAAGTCCGAATATAGCTTACCTGAGTTCTGTTTACATTTAAATTGGTGACCTATATTATGTTATTTATATTATTAAATATTTTACCACATTTTTTGCTTCAAAATTTTTTCCCTATTTTCCTCCTCTAAAACCTAGGTGTATCTTATAGTCCAAAAAATATGGTATCTTGTCTTATATAATCATAATTTTTTTTAAAGAAACAGCTTAGAATTTGAGTTTTTATTTTAAAACTAAGCACAAAACATTATTAAGATGCCAAATGTAAAAAAATACCGTTTCCTTTTTGTATAATAGGTTGGACAGCACTTCATGAAGCGAGTGTAAGAGGATTTTATGAGACAGCAAGTGAACTAGTAAAAGGCGGAGCAGATGTAAATATCAAAGGAATGTACCAGATCACTCCCCTACATGATGCTGTGATGAATGGACATTATAAGGTACTGTGATGCTTTTGTTTGCAGATCAAATACCATATTCTGCAAGTATTAAAATCTCTGGGACCAAGCAATAGGAAAACAGGCAGGAATTCAGTTTCAGTTCATTCTGCTAATCAATACTCAGAATTTATACTAAAATTTTACTGTGTGATTTTTTTGTGCCTAATATGGCTGGTGACATTTTACATGTAACTCTTAATAACTAGAACATTTTTTGTTTATACATGCTATTTTTAAAAACTTGCACTTTTTAAAAACCCTTTTTGTATGGTGCTTTATAGACCTTAAGGGAGTATCTCCTGCTGTAAAGTGTTACACAGTTATGTCCAATCCTGATAAGAGACATACAGTTTTATGGAGTCAAGTGTCATTTTCATAGTCAGTATAAGATAGCCTTCCAGGCTTAATGATCAACCAGTACACACCAGCACAGATGTACCATGGTTAAATATCAAAATACTATAATTCCATATGAGTTGATTAGTAGTAACTGCAATTATAATCATTCTAATTGAGATTATGAATTCCAGCACACAGAGTTTATCTCAGAAATCATATATGCTGTGAGCTTCCTAGACATTTGTTGGTTCAGGCACTACATTACAGGACCGAGACACTTGCTGAAAATAATCTTCTTTATTTCAGTATTGGAAGTTCCCTCAGGGTTCAAATCTCCTAGGTAGGAAAGAGGGCTAATCACCTGGGCTCAGGAAGATCTGCTCTGTATATTTTCAGAACAAATGCCTGACACAGGTAGAATGGTGGGGGGCTACTGGGAGCTATGGGCATAGAAAGATAAGGCATATTCCTTCCTTGTGTGGAACAGTACTTTAGAGTTTAGGTAGTTTTGCTTTATTGATAATGTATCACCTGCTAGTAAGTGATCATTACTGCACATTATGTAGAGGGCTGGAAAGAGGAAATTCTGCTTGGGACCTAATTTAATGGCCAGAAGAATGCAGGTTTAGACAGGTAATGATAAGTGCTCTCTGTCCTTTAGTTACCCCTTTACACCTGGGCTCCAGCAGTGAAAACTTAAAGCCAGAGCACTTCTCCCCTCTCCCCTTGCCAAGACTGACCCTTCCTGGTCAAGAACCTTTTCTCCCTTTGGTCTATGTGAGCACTTTACTGCTTCTTCTTTTCTTTCTCAGTTCTTCCTTTGCTTCACTTGGCAATGTGTCTCCAGCTAATTTTCACCTCATAGCTAGAACTGGCTGTCTTCCTCTAGCCTTTAAAGATATGTAACCTTCTCTTGTTGCCTCAGTGAAGTAGAAGGGTCCAAAGACACAGGACTCACTACTTACCACCCTCCCTTTTTGCCATCTTCTGTGTTCCTATGACTCCTGTGCTCCTGGTACTATGACATATTCTGACTGATGGCCAGAGAAAAGAGAATGACAAGGAGTAGAAGTCTGGAGAACTGTTATAAGAATTAAAAGCTAAAACCCAGTGGAACAGAGTGAAGTTGTAGTGTGTCTTCTTTCTACCCTCCCCTTTAATTTACCTAGGGGGAGCCAACAAGTTACTTCACCCAGTAAAAGAACAATTTATAGAACTCCAGGTTAGTTCTGGACTGATCTAAGAACCAAAGCCTTGAGAATCAAAGTGGGACAGGACATGGTTTTGGAGGATAGAGTAGGAATGGTGGGAGCATCAGATGAGGATCTAGGCTTCCCTCAAGGAATCTTGTAGGTCAGGCAAAGATGATCAGAAAAATAGCCTAGGCCCTGACTGTTGGATTGCTCCTATATCTTAGATGTCACAGGACTAAAGATGTCAGATATGGAATCCCTGGGAGCCTGATTCTGGACTCAGAACCCGTAGAGTGTGAACTTCTTAAACTCCAGAGTTGAAGGAGCTCGAATATATTGTCCTACAGGCATTGACTGTATGTTGGAAAGATAATAAAAGATAGGAGATACTAAAAGCTAATAATCATGTTTTTTTAAGTGAAAAAGCCATTAAAAACACATATCGTATGATTTAATTTATTTAAAACATCCGTAGTAGACCAGACCTAGAGAGATGAAGATTAAGAATGGGAGGTAGCGGGTGGGGAAAGAAAAGTGACAGGTCGTGGTTAAAGGGCTCTTTCAAGGGGAATGACAGTGTTCCAGAATAAGGTGGTGGTTATGTTTATACAACCCTCTTAACATACTAAAAACATTGAATTGTATTCTTTAAATGAATTGAGTGGCATGTGAATTCTATATCCATAAAGCTTGAAAATACATTTTATAAAATGTGGAAAGGTAGAATTTGAGAATTACAGATGATCATCTAAGTGTGGTTCCGTAGAAAAATTTGGAACAAGTTATTTAACAGGTGGTAGGAGACATTTAGACAAGAATGTAGTGGTCTTTGAAAATCCGTAGGCATCATTAAGAACAACATATATCAGACAAACCTTGATTCCTCTATTATTAGGCTTACTTTGTTAGTAGGTGAAGAAAATGGTATGGCAAGTGGATATAAGCTATCATGATTTTAACAAAGCTTTTATTTCATGAAGTGTCCTAAGGTATTTAAGCATATGAGATTGGTTGACAATGTTACTGGGATCCACATATTTTGAAAAAATATTCCTGAGACATGATGATTATTCATTCCATGTGTGTCTGGAGTGAGCTCTCTTTTAAAGTTCGATGATATATTCTATTACACTATAAAGAATCAAACCACCTCTACAGTCTGGAACACAGATTGTGTTTTGTTGTTTGGAGTATTTTTAAGAAATCCCAGCTGTCATACCATTTTACCCATAAATATTTGAGTCTCATCTCTAATGGGTAAGGACATTTTTTTTCACACCCACAATATTATTTCACTTAATAAGAGTGAACAATTTCTTAATACCATATAATGTCCAGTTTACATTTAAATTTTCCAGGTTATGTAAACACATGTGTTTTTATACAAAGATTTCATTTGTATCAGGATCTTATAAGGTCCATGTATTACATGTGACTATTGTTTCTCTTAAGTATGTTTTAATCTATCTATAACAGAATTTCCTAATTCTGAATTTGGCTAATTTTATCTTTCTGGTGTTCTATAGCTTGTTTTTTTCTTTATATTTTTGTTTTGAAATTTTAATTTAATCTTTATTATATTTTTTTCTGTTACCATTTAGTCCCCTTACACCCCCTCCCCCTGGCATCCACCACACTGTTGTCCATGTCCATGAGTCCTTTCTCCTTTTTGCTCAATCCCTCCACCTGCTGACCTCCTGCCCACTAGCTGTCATCTGCTCTCCATCTAGGAGTCTGTCTCTGTTTTGCTTGTTAGTTCAGTTTGTCCATTAGATTGCATATATGAGTGAAATCATATGGCATTTATCTTTTTCTGACTGGCTTATTTCACTTAGCATAATGTTCTTCAGGTCCTCTTGCAAAGGGCAAATTTTCTTCTTTTATACAGCTGAGTAGTATTCTATTTTGTAAATGTCCCATAGTTGTTTTATCCACTCATCTGTTGACGGACACTTGGGCTACTTCCATATCTTGGCAATTGTAAATAATGCTGCAGTGAGCACAGGGGTGCTTATGTTCTTTTGAATTAATGTTTTGGGTGCCTTTGGATATATTTCCAAAAGTGGGATTGCTGGGTCAAAAGGCAGATCCATTTTTAATTTTTTGAGGTATCTCCTTATTGCTTTCCACAGTGGCTGCACCAGTGTGCATTCCCACCAACAATGCAAAAGGGTTCTCTTTTTTTCCACATTCTCATCAGCACTAGTTGTTTGTTTATTTACTGATGATAGCTATTCTGACAAGTGTGAGATGGTATCTCATTGTGATTTTAATTTGCATTTCTCTGATGATTAGTGATGTTGAACATCTTTTTATAAGTCTATTGGCCATCTGTGTGTTCTCCCTGGAGAAGTGTCTATTCATGTACTTTGCCCATTTTGTTTGTGTTTTGGTGTTGAATTTTGTAAATACTTTATAAATTTTGGATATTAACCCCTTATCAGATATATTGGTGAATATATTCTCCCATTTTGTGGGTTGTCTTTTTATTTAGCTGATGATTCCCTTTGCCTTGCAAAACCTTTTTAGTTTGATCTAGTCACATTTGTTTATTTTTTGTTTCCCTTGCCTGGGGAGATATAGCTGATAAAATGTTGCTATGAGCAATGTCCAAGATTTTGGCTGCTTATGTTTTCTTCTAGAATTTTTATGGTTTCAGGTCTAACATTTAAGTCTTTGATCCATTTTGAATTTATTTTTGTGTGTGGTCTAAGAAGGTGATCTAGTTTCATTTTTCTGCAGTTGTCTGTCCAATTTTTCCAACATTATTTATCGAATAAACTATCTTTAGCCCATTGTATGTGCTTGCTTCCTCTAATATTAATTGACTATAAAGGTGTGGGTTTATTTCTGGGCTCTCTGTTTTGTTCCATTGATCTATGTGCCTGTTTTTATGCTAATACCATGCTGTTTCGATTACTGTGGCCTTGTAGTATGGTTTGGTATTAGGTAGTGTGATTACTCCAACTTTATTCTTTTTTCTCAGGACTGCTGTTGCTATGCGGGGCCTTTTGTGGTTCCATATACATTTTTGGAATATTTGTTCTGGTTCTGTGAAATATGTCATTGGAATCTTGGTAGAAATCACATTGCGTCTATAGATTGCTTTGGGTAGTATGGACATTCTAATGATGTTAATTCTTCCCATCCATGAACACCATATGTGCTTCTATTTATTTGTATCTTCTTCAGTTTCTTTTTTCAGCATCTTATAATTTTCCATGTACAGGTCTTTTATATCCTTGACTATGTTTACTCCAAGGTATTTTATTCTTTTTGAAACAATTGTGAATGGGATTGTTTTCTTGTTTTTTTTAAACTACTAACCATTTTTACTTTATTTTGGAGGATATTTTTTCATTGAGTTATTAGAGTTTTCTTATCAACTTGTATGTACTCTTGTATTGAGGATAAAATTAACTGTCAGGTTTGTTATGCATAGTTCTGCACGAGGTTTTTTTCCTTTTCAAATTTTGTTCATAATATTTTTAGTTGTCAGAATTTCTAATTTTTTGTGTGATCTAGTCTAATGGTAATTTTCTGTACGATTTCCCCCTTTCTTAATTTATTTTTATTTTTTTATTATTGTTCAAGTATAGTTGTCCCCCCACCCTACCCATCCCCACCTCCCACCCTCAATCCTACCCCATTACAGCTTTGTCTGTGTGTCCTTTATACATGTTCCTTGGATTGTTTTCTTAATTTCTGTTTCTGTTAGTTCATTATTGGCATATAAAAATGCAAGTGGCACATAAAAATGCAAAATGCCCTGGATATTAATTTTGTATCCTGCTACTTTGCTGAATTCATTTATCAGTTCTAGTAGTTTGTTGGTGAAATCTTTGGGGTTCTCGATGTACAAATCATATCATCTGCAAATAAAAACAGTTTTACTTCTTCCTTTTCAATTTGGATGCCTTTTATTTCTTCTTGTCTGATTGCTGTGGCTAGGACTTTCAGCACTACGTTGAATAAGAGAGATGAAAGTGGACATCCCAGTGTTGTTCCTGATCTTAAGGGGGAATGCTTGTAGTTTCTTACAATTGAGTATGGTGCTGGCAGTGTGTTTGTCATATATGGCCTTTATTATGTTTAGGTATGTTCCCTCTAATCCCACTTTGCTGAGATCATAAATGGGTGCTGGATTTTATCAAATGCTTTTTCTGCATCTATTGATATGATTGTGTGGTTTTTATCCTTCATTTTGTTTATGTGGTGAGTCACATTTATTGATTTGTGAATGTTGTAACAAGCTTGCATTTCTGGAATAAATCCCATTTGATCTTGGTATCTTATCTTTTTGATGCATTGCTGTATTTGGTTTACTTATATTTTGTTAAGGATTTTAGCATCTATGTTCATCAGGGATAGTGGCCTATAATTTTCTTTCTTTGTAATGTCTTTATCTGGTTTTGAAATTAGGGTAATGCTGGCCTCATAAAAAGTATTTGGGAGCCTTTTCTCCTCTTGAATTTTATGAAATAGTTTGAGAAGGAGAGGTGTTAGTTCTTGGAATGTTTGGTAAAATTCACCTGCGAGGCCATCTGGTCCAGGGCTTTTGTTTGTTGGGAGTTTTTTTTATTACTGTTTATATTTCATTAGGTGTGATCTGTCTATTCAGATTCTCTTGATTCCTCCTGATTTCGTTTTGGAAGATTGTATGTTTCTAGGAATTTTTCCATTTCATCCAGGTCATTCGGCTTTTTTGGCATGTAATTGTTCATAATGTTTTCCTGCAATCCTTTGTATTTCTTTGGTGTCAGTTGTTATTTCTCCTCTTTCATTCCTGATTTTATTTAATTTTTTTTTATTTTTTTAAAGATTTTATTTATTTATTTTTAGATAGATTTTATTTATTTGGGTTCTTTCTCTTTTTCTCTTGATGAGTCTGGTTTAAGTTTTGTCAATTTTGTTTATCTCTTTTCAAAGAACCAGCGTTTGGATTCATTGATCTTTTATATTGTTTCTTTTTAGATTTTTTTAAAATTTCTGCTCTGATCTTTATTATTTTTTTCCTTCTACTTACTTTGGGTTTTGTTTGCTGTTCTTTTTCAAGTTCCTTTAAGTGTAAAGTTAGGTTGTTTATTGGAGCTTTTTCTTTCTTGAGATAGGCCTGTAAGGCTATGAATTTCTTCTTAGGATTGCTTTCCAAGTTCCCAGATTTTGGATTTTTGTGTCCTCATTCTCATTTGTTTTAAGGTATCTTTTGATTTCTTCCTTGATCCCACTATGACCCATTCATTGTTTAATAACATGTTATTTAGCTTCCATGTCTTATAGAAGCCGCCGCCTCAATACCAAAAAAGAGTAACAAAAGATTTTGAACTAAATTTACTTTTTAAAGGATGTTCTTCCCTGGTTTCAAATTCCAAATGTTATTGATCATCTTTAGAGCCAGCTTGGCTTAAATGCTTCACTTCAATCCAGTTCCATTCTCAAGGAAGTTCTCCTTTGTGATTTGTTCTGTCCGCCAGCGTATATTTTGGAGCTTTTGCAAGTTGTTCTCTTTTGTGTTTTTTTCTTACTTGTTGGGACTATATTAGGAGTTTCAACTAAGATGATATTGCTTGTAGATGCTGAAGAATGAACAGGATGGCGATTCTCCATGAACTGTTCTTTACTGTCCTTGGCATATTTGAACAATGAGTAGGTCCTAGCAGTGTCGAGATTAACTTCCATGCTTCCTGTAACTTGGCTAATATGCTCTGATTTTCAGCTGAGGATATGGTCCTGTTTTAAAAAAAAAAGCATTCGTAGATGTAACTGGGGGTACCTGGGGATATGTCTCTGTCCAAGGCTTTGAGATCACCATTTTCACCCTATATTAAAATGAAACTGGACTCAACACCCAGAAACTTTCATCTCTTTCATATATAGAATGTAATGCTTTCCAGTTCCATCTCTTGGTTCTCATTGGCAGTCATCATGCAGGTCACCTCCAGGGCAAATGGCACTTGCAACTATGAAGAGCAGGGGCCCTGAGGCCAGGGTGTCCCTGTTCCTCTGCTGCAGGAGGCCCACCATTCATACTGCAGACGACAGTCATGCACAGAGAGATGTACAAAAATAATATAGAGTATATTAGGCACTATGATAAAACATGTACCATAAAGAAGGGAGAGGTTATTTTTCTTTGAGGAAGAGCAGCAGCAGCAGCAACACAGATGTAGATGGAAGACATAACTTCTCCTGGAACCTGGTAAACTAACGTTTGCTACTACAGAACCCCATCCTCGTTCTTGGTTTATCTTCTAGCCCTATTTCACTAGCAGCTAAAATACAAACATTTCCTTTCCTCCCTTCCTTCCTTCCCTCATTCCTTTTTCCCTTCCTTCCATTCTTTCTTTTCCTCCTTCCTTCCCTCCCTCTCTCTCTTTTTTTGTAAAAAAAGGATATGTATATTAACAAATTATGATTCAGTAGCAAGTACACTAAATTTTTCTGTTGGGCAAGATGTTATAGGTTAACTCAAACTTCGTATTGTTGAAAGAAAATCTGATGTTGTTTAGAGTAGTATGCTGGCACACATTTAACAATAATGCACCTTTTGTCTGGGTTCCCTCATATGAGCCTTCCTCTAGGTGGCAGAGTTACTTCTTTTGAATGGAGCTGATCCACTGTTTAGAAGTGACAGTGAAAAGTGTGCTTGGGATGAGGCCAAAGAAGCACGTATGAAGCGTCTTCTTGAGAGATATGTTCCTACACATCAGAAACATATTATTTCAGGTAAGATTAAACTGCTTTGTTATATCTGTTAGTGTTGGTAGAAAGTTACAGAAATTGAATTTAGAATTATATAAATTAAATTTGTTTTCCTTGTAAGTTTTGAGAAAATCCACCCAGTGGTGTCCTTGCTCCATTCCTTTAATAAAGTAGACTGACTTAATTACAAATACACATAAGTGAAGGACTCTTAAAAGAAAAAGAAAGGTAATAGCGAATGTACTTTTCCCCAGGTTGTATACAGCAAACAGTTAAGAAAACTTCTATAAAGTTCTGACACTCCCCATAATCCTTTGGCTGAGTAGCATGATGTGATGTAAATTATATTTGGCTGTATCTTTATCAGTGAATATAGCCAAGGTTGTTTATTTCTGTTCCCTAAGAATCTTTTCTAATGGCTGTACTTTTGCCCTCTCATCCATTACACTTTTAAATTGAACTACAAAAAACTCGATCTGCAGTTGTCAATAAAAAGATTATAAGAAGAATTTGTAAAAACGAATAATTTAAATACATGGCATATTCTTTATGTTCTCTTTAATGCACCTGTTATTTTTTTCTTTAATAAAAAAAATATATTTTCCAGCCATGGCTGATGTAGCTCAGTGGATTGAGCGCGGGCTGGGAACCAAAGGGTCCCTGTTCGATTCCCAGTCGGGGCACATGCCTGGGTTCCAGGCCAGGTCCCCAGTGATGGCCATGTGAGAGGCAACCATACATTGCTGTTTCTCTCCCTCTCTGTCTCCCTCTCTCCCCCTCTCTCTAAAAATAAATAAATAAAATCTTTTAAAATATATATATATATATTTTCCAGGAGCTAACCTAATAGGCAAAATTTCTAAGAGAGTCTGGAAGCAAGACGAGCCTTTTGTTTCCTCTCAGTTTTAAGAATCTACATGTGCTAGTATTACCATCTTAATGCATCACTGCATTTCTTTGCTCAAAACTCTGCAGTGGCTCTCCATTTCATCTAGAAGAAATGCCGGGATCCTCACAAAGGTCTCGCAGCCACCCTGCCAGTTAACCTCTTCTCCTACCAGTCTCTACCTCTGTCACTTGACTTCAGTCACACTGGCCTTGCTGTTCCTCAGATATCCTCCCCCACCTCCTTCAGGTCTTAGTTTAAAAGTCATCTTCTCACTGAGGCCTGGACCACCCTGCTTAGTATTGCAGACTGCCTTGTTCCTGCCCTCACTGTATTAGTTATCTACCACTATTCAACAAAACTTAGCATCCGTAAACAACATTTATTATCTCTCACAGTTTCTGAGAGTTAGAAATCTGAGAGCAGTTCAGTTCAGTGGTTTTGTATCTGAGTCTCTCATAGGCTGCAGTCAAGCTAACAATGAGGGATGCAGTCATCTTGAGGCTCACTATGGCAGAAAAAGCAACTTTTCAGCTCACGTGATTGTTGGCAGGCCTCAGTTCCTTGCTGGTTGTCAGCTGATGGCTTCTGTTACTTGCCACGGGAGCTTTTCTTTAAGGCTGCTGACAACCTGATAGCTGTCTCAGAGCAAGTAATCCAGGAGAAATGCACTCAAGACAAAGCCACAGGCTTTTTATAACTTAATCTTGGAAGTGATATACAATCTCTTTTGCTATATTTTATCTGTTAGAAGTGAGTCACTAAGTCTGGCCCACACTCAGGGGTAGCAAAATGAAGCTCCACCTCTTGAAAGGAAGAGTATCAAAAATGTTATCACTTATTTTCAGAACTACCACACACCAGCCCCTCTTACCCTACTGTATTTATCCTTTTCCCATGTCACTTAACACTACCGTACCCATTGGACAATTGCTTATTTTTTATTTTTGGTCTTCCCCCACTAGAATGTAAACTCCATGAAGGAAAGGATCTTTGTTTTATCTAGTAATAAATACTAAAGTTCCATGTACATAGTAGGCATTCAGTAAATATCTGTTGAATAAGTTGTGTGTCAGTCCTTTGAAACCAAACAAAACAAATTCTTTTCATTCAAGAGATGTGTGTGCTTCGTTCACTTTTACCAAACTATGTATTAATAGAATTTTTCCCAAGAGGTAATTGTTTGAATGCCATTGACTAAGGACTCAGACCTGGATCAAAACACCCTACTTTTATAATAAAGAGATAACTTCATGATAGTTAAAGCCACCAAGATTCAATTAATAAATAGTTCTTTACAACAAAAGACTTCTTTCTGGTAGCCCAGTCTTACTAAAAAATAAGAGGAACAGACCAAACCTTATTTTTTTTTAAGGATATTATTCTTATTTATTTATTTATTTATTTATTTATTTATTATTTTTAGAGAGAGGGGAAGGGAAGGAGAAAGAGAGGGAGAGAAACAGCAATGTATGGTTGCTCCTCATATAGCCCCCAATGGGGACCTGGCCCGCAACCCAGGCATGTGCCCTGACTGGGAATCGAACTGGGACCCTTTGGTTCCCAGCCTGTGCCCAATCCACTGAGCTACACCAGCCAGGGCCAGACTGAGCCTTATTAAGTAAACACTAGGAAATGATGGTAATTCAAATAATTTATTAAATAATTTTTGCCTTATAAAAGTAGCTTTCATACAGTTAAATATCTGGATATATCTGCGGGGAATATAAAAATACTGAGCTCAGTGTTCATTTTTAGTATTTTTTTAGGTCTATTTTGCTTTATCCACAGAAATGTTTTTAGATCCCTCAAGATAGTATTTGGTTTCTGATAAATATGGAAATTATAGTAATGTTATTTGTATAAATTTTAATAGAAAATATTTTCATAATTTTACTTATTCTACCTGGTTTTCTCATGGCAAGAGACTTGTGGATTTAGAAATCTAGAGACTGACCAGTGGGGGCTATTTTCTTTGTTTTCTCTCTCTCTTTTTTTTTTTATAGCTCAAAAGCACAGCATTGACCCATTAGATGTAGAGGATACACCCCAGCACAAGGTATATATCTGTTTAGCAATGAACATTTTCATAGAATTTACCTGCTATTTATTTTTTATACATCATCAAAGGGGAAGGAAAGATTGCTGAGGCATGCATTAAGAACAGTGATTTCATCTTTGCTTTTAAGATACTTTGGAATAATTGCATGAGAATCAGAGTGTTTTGGGCCATAAATTTGGGAAGCAGTAAATGTAGCATATCTTGGCACAATGATGTATTGGCAGACATTTGCTTTTTCCTCCTCTTCGTGGAGCCCTGAGGTTTATCAACCATGTCAACTTTCCTCTGGCCTAAACAGAGTACAAGGGTCAAAAGCATTGATCTGTCCCTTCAAACTTTATGTGGTGGACAGTTCCTCTTTATCTGGTGCTTCAGTTGTGGTGAGTGACAGGAAGCATTGTTCCTGTTTTAATCTTAGCCTACAATAATTTTTTCATACAGTCCAATTTGGGAGCATATCCATCTTGTTTTTAAATCCCTTCTTCTGCTGCCCTACCCATAGTCTCTCACAGATAGTAGAGGAAGAAACTTTCTTAATTCAAGTTCTATTTGTATAACCATTGGGAGAGAAGAGTATTTCTAATGCATTCTTACAAAGTTTCCTTTGCAAGGAAACTTTTATCTAATTATTTCAAGAGCCTATACAAATTAAGTGGATTAAGATTTTTTATTATATTTAGTAAAGTTGCTCAAGCTAAAATACTGGCAAAAAGAAATTGAAATTTACAGCAGAAAATAAAGATTAGTACACATACTGAGTCTATTGTATATGTTTTTCTTCTGTCAGTCTACTTTTCTGAAGAATCAGGTTGTATATATCCCAGCAGACCCTGTGATTGAGTGGCATAATAGTTTAATTTATGAACAATCCAGAATGAATTGAGTATAGAACTACAGCTGAAAATTAAAGCTAACTATATATTTTGTTTCTATAGAAACCAAAATTCAGTTCTAAAAATTGCATTGGATTTGTTTGTGATGAAAATTCCAACAGACAGAAGCTAGAACATGTAAAAGATAATGAAGGAAGCAAAGAAGGTTTAATTATAAAGAAAGAAGATATATATGAACATTACCCAAAAGATTCCAAAAGCATGAAATTTGGTAACTCCAAGCAAAAGCAATCAACTGTTAACCAAACATACCCTATAGGACTCAGAAAAGACAGTCTCCATAGTGTCAAAAATCCTAGCACAAATGTGTCTAAACATAAAGGAAGAAAAAATGCAAAACAAAAAAGCACTCAAGTGGATAATGCAATCCAAGAAAGCAATCCGAGAAAGACAGTAGCTATCTCTTCTTCTAGAAGTTGTGGTAGATTCGTTACTTACCAGGAACATACTCTCCAAGCCCTTGATGACATTCCAGAAGAGCCATGTAAACCTTTTAGCCCAGCTCTGGCAGGCCTGAAAAATGGATTAGATAACAATATTAAGGCTTGTTCCACTCCCAAAGAGACACATACCCAGAGCCTGGATTTATCAGAAAATCAAGAAATTCAATCCTTGGAATTAGAATCCAGTGACCAAGCTAAAGCCATATCTTTCTCAGGACATTCTTTACATAAAGAAACCGAATTACCAATTGTTACTACAGATCAGCAGCCTCATACTCACCAAGAACAAGAGCACATTAGTCCTTATAAATCTCATGAAAACAGTAACTTGGAGGCAAAAAAAGAAGGCCTTAATAAGTGGAAAAATTGTAATAATGATATCCATGGTGACTGCTGTGCCTCTGAGAAGACTGCACCATCTAAAAAGGTGATACGTTCTACAGGTTGCAAAAACCACCGTAATTATAAAGAGGATATAACGAATAGAGAAGGAAGGGATGCGCAACAGTTTTTACTTTCTGAAGACCATTTTTCACAGGAAAATAAATTAAAAGCAGGAGGTCTAAGCATGCTTCCACAGCAGGAAGCTGTTAATTTTTCCAATTCAGATAATATAGCACATACAGTTTCTGAACCACACGTTGCAAGTTATGAATGCTGCATGTATGGAACTTCTTTTGATCACTCACATGGGAATCCTGAGCATACTTCCTTGGTTTGTTCAAGAACACTTTCAACACATGAAGTTTCAAAGTTGACTAGTCATGTGGAACAATGCAAAAGGCCTCAGGATTGTTGTGGCCCCCGAGTACCAACTCCTTTAATGAATCTAACAGGTACACATATTGTGGAAAGAGTGAGTAAGAAAGAAGATGCTAAAAGGAATTACACTGACAAAGGCCAAAAAACAAATTCTTCAAATGAGTCTTTATCCACAGTTGTCCATTCTCAAGTAATAGAAACAACTAGAGTTGAAAATAGGAGACAGGACCTTCCAGAGAGCGAAATCATAGATAATATAGATTTTCATTCCACTGACAATATGAATAAAGAATTGACCAACATCTCACAAGTTAGTCAAAGAGAAGAGGAGGAAATTTCTCCCAAACCAGGTATTAGTAGTACTGCTAGATTTGTACACATTTCTTATAGATTTACTTATTTTATAGAAATTTCCAACTGAATTTCACTCAACTTATGACCAAACTGACAAGAATGAGGACATGTTTGCTACAATTTGGGGATGCTGTTAGTAATAGTGTTTACTTTGACAGTCAAACCATTCTTATCAAAGATAGTTGTTAAATTGATATTGACAGAGGTTAATAAACAGTATTTATATCAATGTTATGTTTATGTTTAGTGTAGACTTATCTTAGGAAACTTAACATTTTCAAAGCAGGAAATTGTTAGTTCCAATGATTTTAACAATTCACTGCATCCCCATCAGAATTGTATTCAGCAAACCTATTTACATTTGTTATATAAAAACATTTTTAAAGTCTTTCATTCCCTTAAAAAGAAAACAGTCCAGCTAGGAACAGAAACTGGGAAGAGTTACATGACTAGACTTTTTTCTAGAAGTCATGTAACCAGTAAGGGGAACTACCACACTGATACTACGAAATGATTGTTTTTCAGATGATGAATTAACTAATAATATCAATGGAGATGAAGACACTGTAAGAAATTGTAAAGGGAAAAAAGATAAAACAGATTCAGAAGTTCATATACCTGCTATCATCCAAGAACACTGTAAAGTTCAGAGTTTCAAGAAAAGACAAAATTTCTCAAAAGCTGCCTGCAGCCAAGGTCTGTATTCTTGTACTTTTATAGGTAAATGTTTACATAACCAAGCCCAGAAATCCACTCTACTTCAGGATATTTCTAAACTTTCAGATTTAGTTGTTTATTTTTTTAGTCATTCACTAAGTTACAAGATGATTTCAGCTGTAGTTTTAGAAGGTTTTACCATAAAGCACCACTTGAGAATCCATTAGTCTTCAGATACATTCTTAGATATTTCTGCCTCTGACTTCTAATTTGTTATTTTAGGGGAGATAAACAGCACGAATATTGAGTGTGGGCAGTGGGGATGAACCGTGTCACATCTCATAGCTACATCCACTGAGCCCTTTTAAAAAAGACAAAAGATTTGTACGATCTGGAGAGAAACCAGAGTGTACACTGAGCCATTTTCACATAAGGATATTTTAAAGCATAGCCACTAGTTTTTTTGTGTTGTAGGAATTAACTGTGTGTGTTTGAAAGTATGGACAAGCTAACTACCCTTGTATACTCCTTGAAGCAAGGTATGTGGTGAACAATATGCTGGACCACTTTGGTTAGTGTAGCTTCCACTTGCTCCTCTGCCATCTCGAATCTCTGCAGATGTAATTTAGATCTTGAGATGAGGAGATCATTCCAAATTATTCAGTGAGCCCTGAATCTAATTACAAGTGTCTTCATAAAAGAGAAACAGAAAATTTGAGACACACAGGAAAGGAGATGATGATGTGAAGATGGAGTCAATGTAGCCAAATTCAAGGGAGCCAAGGAATGCTGATGTCCATCAGAGGTTGGAACAGTCAAGGAAGGGTTGTTTCTTAGAGCTTCTAGAGGGGGTGTAGCCCTACTGACCCCTTGGTTTTGGACTTCTGGTCTCCAGAACTATGAGATAATAAATTCTGTTGTGTTTTATCTCTCTCTCTCTTTTTTAGAGCACAGCGCCTGAATACATATATTTTTTATTGAACTAATAAATTGAACTGCCCAAGAAAGGAGAACCCTAAATACCCCTGGTAATTCTGTAACACAAAGGCCAGCTTACCTCTTGATCACCCAGGGGTGAATTCTTTCAAGCCCTGAGTTCCGCTGTGCTTCCCTAACCCTCCACAGATTTCCAGCCAGCATTTTAGTTTCTCTCATAGCAAAAAATTAACATGTATTTGTAAAAACCCCAATATAAAAGAGACATCAAAGTGATCTGAACAGAGCAAAGGAACCCAGAAGAAACAGAAATAATGCAAGAATCAGGGTGTACTAAAACTTTTTAAAAAATGCATAGAAAAAAGGAACAGAGAACAATACAGAGAGAGCCCTTAATAATATGTTAAAAATATAATCGCAGAAAGTTTTTTTCAAAAATATAGATCTCTATAGCAGAGTTGGAAGGCAAAACTTTCCAAGTCTCCTGTTAAAAATAAATATAGAGAAAACTAGAAAATAAGGAGAGAAAAGAAAATTAGAAGCTCACTCCAAGATATCCAGAGAGAAAGAACAGTGAAAATAGGAAATGAAATCATTAAAGAAATAATACAAGAAATAAAGGACAGAAGTTCCATGTTGAAAGGACCGACCAAGTGTGTAGTACAATAAATAAGACATCTCACTGTAAAATTTCAGAGGAAAAATAAAGAGAAGATCCAAAAAGCATCCAGAGAGGAAAAACCAGTCCACATAAAAAGGTACGGACAGCTGAGTATTTCTCAATGACAGTATACTTTATTAATAAATAAATATTAATACTGTATTAAATATAATGCTATTAAGAAATACTCAGCTTTAAATACGGTGGATTTTATAAAGAATTTTAGTGTTTCCTTTCCATTTTCTGCCAGATTTTGTTGTTTTCAAATTTCAGTTAAATGCTCTTGAAATTTATGACAACAGTAACATTGAGCAGTTTTTGAGTTTTTACCCCAAAATGTTTATCACTTGCCTACCTTTGCTACAAACATACCAGTAACAAGTTAAAAAGATTTGTGTCATTCACAATAACAATTACTGGGAGAGATTTTTCAATTTAAATGATAATCTAAAGCCTACTTACAGATTGCAAATTTGAATTGAAAAATAACTGTAATTGAACAACAATAATAATTATTTAAAAAAATAAAAAATAAAAATGAAGACAAAAAATAAATATATATACATATATATGTATATATATAAAAAACATAATATGTCTTTATTCTTCCGATAAAGAATTTCTGAGTGCAAATTTTGCCTGAGTGGCAGTTTTCCCTATGATTTATGTAAACAGAGGATCTATTCATTAGAGAGTAATCCTCTAATCTTTTTTCTCTTGCTTGGAAATTATATGCCTGGTTGCTGACATACAGGAAATAGGCAGGGTAAGGGCCTGATGGTTTCATACAGTGGTTCTTAAACCTTACCTTGCATCAGAGTCACCTGGAAAGCCCATTAAAACATTGCAGTAAATAGGAGGTGAGGATCATTAGGAGCCACCTTAAAGGCTGCCCTCCAGAGTAGGCTTAGGGTGGCTAAAGAATTTGCATTTCTAACAAGTTTCCCAAGTGATACTGATGCTGCTGATCTGGGACTCCATTCTGAGTACTATTGGTTTAATGAATATTCTTGTCTGTTTAATCAGCCTAATCCTCTACTTTGCCTTATATTTCAGTCTGAAGTTTCTCTGATGCAGGTTGTACAGAAAATAAAGCCAGGTTCCTGGCTTAGGGATGGGGACCTGGGGTGACAGGAGTGGTTGCCTGGTAATTTGGGATTGGGGAAAAGGCAACTCGGAGTCCCAGCTTTTCTCTGTATATTCTTTTCAGTCAGTCTCCCTGTTTCCATGCTACCTTCCATGGTGCCTGATGCCTTTAATGCTGAGTACCTGGGTTCCAATTGGCTCCCTTCCTCAGCAATTCCTTTGGATGGAGCGTTCCCCGTTTTGCCAGTTCAGTTAATTCTTCTCCATTAGTGACTTTCCAGTTCCCCCAAATTTCTTGAAGTCTTTGTCCTCTATTTTTCCCTCTTCTATTTCTTTCATATGATATTTTCCAAAAAATAGTTTACTGTAATTTTAGCATGGTTAGGAGGGAAACAGGAAAAACACGTGGTCAGTTCATTGTTTTTAGTTCCAACTTAAGTCTAACTTGTCTTGCAAGAAATGGACTTAAAAAAAATCTTAGGATAATTATACTGTACTTCATTTCTTATGAAATAAAAATAATAAATCCATAGTCCACTGTTTGGGTCTTGGTATCTTATGTAATCAGAAACAGACCCACCAAGATAGAGAATAGCTGTAGAAAGAATTTTTATAAAAATCACAATTTATTTTAAGAAAAAATTTATCCATTGCTAAAGGGCACCCGAGGGTGAAATGAGTGTAGCACTGAAACGGGTTTGGTTAATCAGTCCTGTGACGAAGTGGCTGAACGACTGTTATCTGAAGCAATGTGTGCAGATGTCCTATAATGTCTTCACATGTTGAAGACCTGTCTCAGTTTTATTTTAAAATAGTAACAGTAATGGTAATATTAACTCATATATGTTTCTGTGTAGTGCACCCTACTTAGGATATTTTAAGGAAGTTGTTATATGTTTTCTAAGCTCCTTTAGAAGCCTCAGTTTTGCTTGGCAAATTTACAGGAATGAAAACAGCTGGGATCAATAAGAGGAATGCCAGAGGGGAAAGCCGGCTTCATTTGGCTGCCAGAAGAGGAAATTTGTCTCTGGTGAAAGTTCTAATAGACTCTGGAGCAGATGTGAATCTAAAAAATCATGCAGGTTTGGATTCTTTTAATTTCAATTGTGTTTATAATTTGAATTCACTAAAATAATTTGAACTCACACCCACACCCCAATTTTGAATTTGGCTGCTATATAACAGGTAACTTTGAACAATCTTTTTTACTGTTAGTTGAATGGTAAGATTTATCTTGGTTCCCACGTTAAAATAACCTTCTTTTAAACAGTTTTTAATATACCTTTGGGAGAATTCAGTGAGAGTATACAGAATGGGGATTAAGGGAAGCTTTATTTGTTAAACCTTTTCCTTGGAGCCCTTAATACCATTCCCTAACTTTGGAGAGCATTTAAAATTTTTTCCATTTTTGTTCCTTTTCCCTTTCACCCCCTCTTTCTACTTTTCCTTTCTTTTCTCATCCCTTAATTTTATTTTAAACCTCCAGTTTTGAATTGATCTTTTAACATTTTGCTCAGCCCAGAAGAATCTTGTGTAAAGAATTTCAGAGGGAAAAACTCAAAGATTGATTGAATCACATGTCATTTTAAGGAGAAATGTGACAGTGGAAGGATATAAGTAGAAAAGTCAGATGTGATATTACTGTATTTAATATCTGATTTGAAACAAATTGACATGATTAATATTCACTCTGGTCCCATTATATTTAATGTTCTTTGAGTCTTCTGTTTTGGCACTTCTACCAAAATATTTTTTATAAGATCAATTTACTTTTTAAAACAAAACATTTCAAGGCCATAGTTTTCAATATTATTTCTTTTCCACTAGTATATACTTTTGAATCAACATAGATGTTAATTCCATCAGTGCAAATGAACTTAATGGTGGATATATTACATGAATGTCTGTTTGTAAGCCGCAGCTTGTTTTGTTTTTTCCTTTTTCCCTATTATAGGTTGGACACCATTACATAAGGCTTCTCGTGAGGGATCTAATGATATAATTGTAGAGTTGTTAAAAGCTGGAGCTAATGTTAACTGTGAAAATCTAGATGGAATTCTGCCCTTACATGATGCTGTTGCAAATAATCATTTAAAGGTACAGTGCACATCAGAGTTGGTTCCCATTACTCTTTTTTAGAAAAATGAGTGAAGAAAATGAAGACATTTTATTATTTATTTATCCTCACCTGAGGATATGTTTATTGATTTCAGAGAGGGAGGGAGGGGAGAAGGTAGGAGGGAAAAAGAGAGAAACATCAATGTGAGAGAGAAATATTTTTTTAGTATATTTTATTGATTATGCTATTATAGTTGTCCCATTTTTCCCCCTTTATTCCCCTCCGCCCGCACTCCCCCCATTCCCTGCCCTTTAGTTTCTGTCCATGGGTCATACACATAAGTTCTTTGGCTTCTACGTTTCCTATACTATTCTTAACCTCCCCCTGTCTGTTTTCTACCTACCGCTTATGCTACTTATTCTCTGTACTTTTTCCTCCTTGAGAGAGAAATATTGATCGGTTGCTTTCAGTACGCTCCCTGACAGGGGGTCGGACCTGCAACTTTTTGGTATATTAGACGATGCCTCAACCATCTGAGCCACCGAGCCAGTATTTTAAATTGAGAACTAAAGGGATTTCCAAATTATTAATTAAAGGGACAACAAATTATTTTTGAAGGCTTAAAATTGCACATGAAGATAAGATACTGTGTATAGATTGGAAAATCAATATATTTACTAATGAGTCATTTTTCCATTATCTCTTTATTACATAACTCATGTAAATCAGAATAAAATGAATGGGTTGAGAGTAAAACAGGCTATAAATCTAATACATTCCATTTTTAATGATCTTAAATGATTTTGTTATTGTGCATAAAAGAGTCTAATTATAGTGATGATACATGTGACTGCTAGACTTTATTCTTTGAGGTCCCAAAGAATGAGTAAAAACACAAGTCACTTGTTACTTGGGGTTTGTTGTATATTTTTCTCCGTATTTTTCCTAATCAAGCAAGGTGGCAAAAATATCATAAGAGAAGATTACTAGGGTCACTATTTTAGTACAGTGAATTTCAAACCTAGACTTTAAAATTCTTTAGATTTTTAAACACACCTTTTTGTTTGACAAATCTTAGGAGAAAACTTTTATTGTTATCAGTGGGCAATAAAGATTTCAGGAATAATCATAGGTTCTAAAAAATAGTTAAGAAAACTACCACCAATAACAACAATATAAAACTAGGCTTCATATATAAAATTTCTCGGATGTCTCACTAATACCTATTTAATTTTGTGAACTTATGTAACCACTGTTTTCAGCCTAAATGTAATCATGTGAAAGAATGGAGTTATTGAATTTATGATTTGAGGTAAAAGATATAAACTAATGTTTAAGAATAATACCAGATGGGTGGTTTAATGTCCCAGGTGGCTTCTTTTGACCAAAGAAGCGCTTTTGCCTTTAAGGCATTTACATTAAAAAAGAATACACAAAATGTCAAGGTTATATGATTGTGAAATGGAAGAAGGAAACAGGAAGATCCGTTAAAGTGATGAACTTACTGGCTATTTGTACAGGGAAAAGGCCACTTAGAGTGAAACCACTTTTTTCAAGGTAGCAAGCAACATTCTTAAGAGACATATTTATTATAAGCTTTTTTTAAACCATTCTCTACAGCGTTTGCCCGGGTGGCCCAGTTGGTTAGAGCGTTGTTCCAGAACATCAAGGTTGTGGGTTCTATCACTGGGCAGGGCACGTACAAGAATCAACCAGTGAATGAATGGGTAAGAGGAACAACACATCAACGCGCCTCTCTCTCTCTCCCCAAAAAGACATCAATTAAAAAATAAACAGCAGTTCTCTACGTGCATTGCAGAATGGGTATGAAGTTATCTTCATACACTGGTATAACACTGTTCTCATCATAGTTAGCAAATAGCATTTTTAGAGACATCTTTATTACAAGTGTGCTTACATACACTGTATTCATACTAGCTAGCAAGTAGCCAGAACAAACTATTAATGCAATTATATGGATAAATCTCAAAATTATCATTCTAATTGAAAGAAACCAGACACAAAGACCATATACTTTATAATTTTATTCATATGAAATTCCATAAAAGGCAAAATTTGTAGTGATTGAAGCAGATCACTGATTGCCAAGAGCCAAAAGGTGGTGGGAAAGGATTGACCACAGAGGCATAACAGATTTTTTCTGATGGTGGAATATTTCTAAGTCATGATTATAGTAGTGATTACTTCATTAAAGCTATTGAATAAAAAAAAGAAAAAGAAAAACAGGTGAGAGACCTATTTCCTGGTCACCTAATGTTTGCCAAGCTCTTTGCTCCTCAGCTCCATCCCATCATGTTACCTGGGATTCTTTCCCAACTGTAGCTTTAGCCTTTCCTGTTTAGTGCCTTTGAGCCCTGTTGTGTTCTCTTAGACTCTTTCCTATGAATGAGTATAATTGAAAAAGAGCTGCTTAGGGGCCTGTTCCCTGAGCAAGTTCTCTGTGTCTTCTATACCAATATATTAAATTAATCCATATCAATACATTAAAGTCCAAGTCCTAGAGAAAGGCCTTGTCTTAACACACAGGCAGAATAGTCATTGTTTATATGGCATCAGTTTTTTAAGAGTCCGGAAAAGCTTCCTTTTCCAAAAATAGCTCTCTCTCCTCCATATAATGTAGGAAAGATAGAATAAGGAATCTGTATTTTTAAATAATTCCACAGGTGACTTTGATGATCACTGAGGCATAGAAACTACTGGATTGAGGCACTGTTCACCCCATCCTTTTTAAAAATAAAATACCTTTACTCAGACTTCACTAAGGTGTATATGCAGGTTTCATCAAAAAACTCTTTGCAGGAGACTTTTCCCACATGGCACTTACCTCCTGTTTTTTGTTACCTCAGTTGGTCTTTTTTATGACTCTTAAGGAAAAGAGATGCGATTAGGGGACTAGTTTCATTAAGAGCCCACTATGTGCCCAACACTTTACAAGAGCTCACATTTAATCCTCATAGGTGATAAAAATAAGGTTCATTTGGTAAGTAAGTTGCTCGAGGACATAGCTAGTAATTAGCAAGAGTAAGTTCTGTATGCTTGCCTTAAAATAAGTGTTTTCCTTTATGCTGTGCTATCTCTAGACTGATGGAACAAATAATGGGCTATCCCTTTCATTTCATCTGGCCCATTTGCTCCTAAATTTCTTTATCCCTGAACACAAGCAGAAATACAAAAGCTACTAGAGCATCACATATTTCTATTTTAACAAAATTCTGACCATCTTAATTAGAAGGCTTTTTAGTGGTTTGAGTCACTTGCCTCATGCAAATGGAATCACTGGCAAATGGTTTTTTACTAATTAACTTATACCACAAGCTAGTAGCCGTCTTTAACTTCTATCAATTACAAACTGACTTCTAATACATAACCTTGAGTTATTTAGAAAAACCTTATTTATACTGAAAGATTATTTTGCCCCTAATGTCACAGTCCCTCACGTCAGTTTCCTTTTCTATAGAATGATGGGGTTAGAGTAGATTATTTCTGTTTCCATTTATCTGTAACATTATATGACTATAAATCAGTTATTTAGGACACATATTTACATAGACATTATTAGATTGGATAGTAGGTTTCCTGAAATATAATCCAAATTGAACTTTATTCAGCTATGTCAAATGGCAATTTATAATACAGTTTATAATATAGTTCTGAAGTGATTTTTTTTAGCTTTTTAAAAGATTTTATTTATTTATTAGAGGGAGAGAAACATCAATTGGTTGCCTCATGCACTCCTGCAACAGCCTGAAACCCAGGCCTGTGTCCTGACAGGGAATTGAACTGGCGACCTGTCTGCTTGCAGGCTGATACTTAATCCACTGAGCCACACCAGCCAGGGCTGTGAAATGATTCTTGCTCCCTCTCCACCCATCCTCCAGCAGCTCGAGGGGAGGAGGACAACAGGCTCTGTTAAAGAAACTGAATAAAACCTTCTGAACACAGTCTACCTATGTCTGCCTCTCACTGCAGTAAAGGCAACGCATCTGGTACTTCCACGTCATCGTATTTGGTTCCTACGGGAACAAATCAAGCCAAATTAGTGGGTCCATTTGCAGTTGTTATATCAAATTTAATAAATATCCTTGACCAGAATTTGAAAACTTTTTTGATAACTCTCAACGCTTGGTGGTGGTGCCTTATAAGGAAAGCAGAAATTATTGATCTAAGGTGTTAATAGAAATAACTTTGGAAAAATACCTTCTAGGCAGCTGAGATTCTCCTGCAACATGGAGCAAACCCTAATCAAAAGAGTCGAAAACAGAGGACTGCTTTAGATGAAGCAGATGATGAAAACATGAAAGAGCTGCTAAAATCGTATGGTGCTATTGAGACTGATGATAGAGATGAGAATGACGCTGTTGCCACTGGTATGTATGTCAGTATCGCCTACTGCTTCTATGGATGTATACCTCTGCTTAGAAAAATAAAACCTTTGTATTTGTAGTATAAATTGTTTTATAACTGGGAATAGATGTTTTGTATGTTTTAAACTCTTGAAAAAACATTTACTTTTAGAAAGTAAAATTTCTAAACTTTGTTTCATTTATAAATCACGTGATCCTGTTTGATTTGGAGTACATGTTGAAATAAAACCCATAGTATTCATTAAATACACATTGATCATCCTAACATTGGGTGTGACGTAGAGATGTAACTGAAACTACGCAGATTGGCTTACATGTAGTGAGGATAGAAAAGAATATACTACTAAACAATCTGCAACTAAGATTTCATTACCTCAAAATTTGTAATGATTCATATAAAAGGCGTACTAATGCCAGCTTTTAAAGAATCTCGTATTCTAATGCTAGAATATGAATTTGTTAAGCAAATATATGGGTATGTGTGTAATATAATAGTGAAAATATTTGAAGGTAATGTACAGCCAGGCAAAATTTTATGAACCGTTTTTTAGCAGCGGTTTGAATTTAAGTAATATAAGGAATTGCCAAGGATAATCATTGTGTCATGTTTTACTAGTAAAAGTAGATCACATGTAGGTCAAGGTCAAGACTGAGAGAAGGTTCCTCTTTTCATTGCCCGCTACTATATGGTAAGTCCATAGCATCAGGGTCTTTTTTAGATCCCCATCCATGTCTCTGTCCCTCTCCACAGCTGTATCTGAAGGTTCAGGCCCCATGATTTACTTGTGTATCAGCTCAGCTTAAGAGAAGCCTTGCATTCGAAGTTACTGGGCACTCTGTTATGAAGTGCTGTATCTATTCCAACTTGTCTGTTGTTTCTTGTGCACACATTTCCTTGGTCAGGTACTCCCAAAGGGATGAGAGATATAGAATGCAATGGTTACATGGAGAAAGGGAGTCCAGAAAGGGAGAAGGGTCAGAGAGAACTTTACAATAAATCGTAGTCATAGTGATTAAGAGCACAGACTGTGGGACCAGACCTGGCTTTAGTACTCGCTGTGTAACAATTAGGCAGCCTCTCGAATCCCTCTAAGCTTCACTTCCCTCTTCTGTGAAATTGATACAATAAACTACTTATTTCACAAGGTTTATATGAAGATCAAATAAGATGATTCAGGAAAAGAGTTTGGTATCCAGCGTGTGATAAGTATTCAGTAAACGTTAGCTGTAATTAGTCAACTAACAATTAATACCAAGGTGCTGACCAACACTAAGACATTATAATAATTGTAGACTTAATTTATCCATTCCTGTCACCATCATAATTGATAAAATGAAGCCGAATTTTTGCACATTCTTACTGTATTTTCTAATTTTACTTCTTAAAGTAAAAATTGCTACTGTCCAGGCCAAAAGAGACAAGTTGTGTTATTGTGATGACTTAAAAACTGTTGATCCACCTTCTCTTTCACACCAAGAAAAAACAAGAGAAAGCCTTCCTATGGTGAGTGAAGCTGAAATCCTTTGTTCTTCAGCCTAGAAAGTGCCGTTCTTTGGGCCAGCCAGACTTTCATTATTGGCAGCAGCACTCTTTTCCTTTTAAGGACATGCAACTTGAAAATATTTTTTATCATTAGAAAAAAAGCATAATTGAACAGAATGAGCCAAGAAGATATGTTGTATGGTTAATTCTCATAAATGGTTGTCTGCCTTGATTAAGAGTTGTAGATTAGCTGCTGTCTTTTACACCTAGGTTTGGTTCTTTGGCTACTTGTCCTACAGACACTGCCAGTGTAATAGTGTGTCTTCATTCTCCTACTTCCTAAAAGTTTCTAGGATATGTACTAGGTAGAAAAGACTCCAAAACCCAGAGAGAAGAGAGGAAAGCAGTCTGGGTTAGCCATCCTGGATCCCACATAGTTTGTAGTGATAGATTGTGTTTGCTATATGTGAAACCCTTCATATAAAGGTATATTTTTGCAAAAACAACAGTAGTCACTCAATAAAATATATATTAATTGATAAGAGATATATATACTTAATTTGACAAAAACACAAAGCATAACTAGATCCTCACTATTCACTTCTTAAGCAAAGTAGTACCCTCAGTGAAATATTGTTTTGAGTAAGACTATGTAAGTCAATTGCATTTCTCTTACATACTTTCTGTTAGTGAAGAGAGGGAAAATATCATTCATTGAACCCAAATTATGATTAATCATCTAATTTATACCTTAAATATATTCAAGCTAAATTACATTTGGTTACAAACCTCAGCACTTTGAAAATATTTTGCATTGTTTCCTGGTATCTGTTGTAATAGATGCAAAGTCAACTGTCAACCAAATTATCAGTTCCCTGTAGATAATCTTTTAATCTTACAGTTTTTAAGATTTTTCTCTTATTATATTATGTTCTACAGTTTCACTAGGTTGTGTCTAAATGTGTCTAATGTGGATGTGTTTTATTAATTGTACTCAGGACTAAACATGCTCCTTTAATGTGAAGACATTTGTCATTTGTATTCTGGAACCTCCCAGTCCTTATATCTTTGAATATATCTTTGCCTTTCCTCTATTCTCAGTATTCTCTTTTTTTGGAACTCCTATGTAGATGTCTGTTAAACTCGTCTCCATGTGTCCTAATACATTTTTCGTATTTTCCCTCACTTTAACTCTACATATTATATTCTGGGTGATTTCCTTTGATTTCTCTTCCAATTCATTATTTTTCTCCTCAAATCTTTTTTGTCTCTTCCATCTATACATTGACTCTTTCATTTTAATGACTGTTTTTATTTCTAGAAATTGTCACCTTTTCAAATTTTTGTTTAAAAAAGAAAACAAAACAAAAAAACTTTTCTGCTCTTGCCTTACAATATTGATAGCATTAAAAAAATCTTTCCAAACATTTTAAAAGGAATTTTCAACCCTCCTTCTGACTCTTTTTCATCATAACATGATGCTTCATGTGGTTTGTAATTTTTTTTACTGCAGTCTCATTTCAGTGATGGTTGTTTACTGTGGGAATTTTGGTGAATCTGGGCTTCCTGTTTAACATTTGCCTCTCTTGGGGCCTTAGAGGTTTATCAGTTGCACATCAATTTTTATGCTAATTTCTCCGTTTGGGTTTCTGAACCACACATTTTGTAAATTTAGTCCTCATATACATGTGTGACAAAAGTAGGTCTCTTCTACCTAAAGTCCTGAATGGGTGACAAGAGAGGTTTTCTAATCCTTATCTAATCTAAAGCACACCCACTCTGGGTCACTCGCAGCACGCAGGAACTCCATTATAACTCCCTCCTCACACAGGCTTGAGGCCTTATCTCCTGTTCTGTGGGCATTGAACACCTAGCCCCTAATATCTGTGTTTGTTCCAAATTCCCCATGGGTCACTACTAGCTTGATTTCTGGCACCAGGGAATTTCCCTTTCTTTTTCCATTTTTAGTTCTGTGCGTGTGTGTGCGTGTGTGTGTGTGTTTCAATCTTACTGTATTTTGTCCCATGTTTCCATGTGTTGGTAGTAGGTCCTTCTATATCAGCTCAGCCCACATATTGTCTCTTACAGGTATATTTTCATGTAAAGATTAGAACATTATGAAAAAACCACTCTATTGTTACTAAATCTGTGGGTGTTTGCTTTAGGATTGATGTATATCATTTTAGATGCCTAGCCTTAGAGAATATGTATGGAGATATAGGAGTCTAAAGAAAACCAACTTTACAAAAAAGAAAAAGAAAAACTAAAACAAACTGCGAGGACTTTAAATGTAAAATTGATTTTGAACATTAGAAATTTCAAACCAAGTGAGGTTTTGGGAGTGAGGAGTAACTCTGTGGCCACATACAAAGGAAATGAGATGATTTTAGTTTGGTGCTACCTTCAGATCACAGCATATAGGCAGCCTCCTTCTCTATCTCATATTTAAGAAGTACAGAAATAACAATAATCAACATTCACTGAGTACTTACCATATGGCAAGCTGTCCTCTAACTACCATATTAATGCATTTAGTCCTCATAATAACCTTTCTATGTAGGTTCTGTTGTCATTATTTTCCTTACTGTAGATGAGGAAGCTGAAGTAGGAGAGGTTAAATAATTTAATCCAAAATTACATTTCTATTAAGTACCAGTGCCAGAATTAAGCTCCAGGCAATCTGGCTCCAGAACCTGTATTCTTTACGATTGTGCAATATTACACAAAATTTAAAAGAGGTGTCAGAGGCAAAGATGATTCTGCCATAGTAAAAATAGCAAATCTGGAATAAAATCACAGTGAAGTTTTTTAGTAAGGAGAATATAAACTGTGTAAAACTGCTTGTTCCAAAGATACATCCTAGGTTAGTGTTTTTTTGTTTGTTTTTTAAGATACTTGAGCAGTAATGAAGGTGGAATATGGAGACTGGTATGGGAGTGAAAGCTTATGGCCAATGGTGGCTAAGACTACATGCATCGCTATATAAGACAAAACAGAAAAGAAAGTCAGCATCAGAAATTTTATCTTTATCCGAACCTGTAGGTAGAGGCTTAGCTTGGGCCCAAATTCAGACCTTTAGTTTGCTTTTATAACCATAGTCATTCATTGTAAAAAGAAATAAATCTCATTGTTTATTTGTTTTGCATATTTGTATTTTATATTTTCATTTTGATTCATTTTATAAATGACAGCAATGAGATTGCTTTTCACCATAACTGAATGGTTTTATTATGTGCGTTTTCTATATCCCTTCTGGGCAACAAAGTAAAATCTCAGAGTAATATACTTAGAAGGCTTTGAGGATCTATATATTTTAAAAATGAATGTGTATTGAGAATATGTTAAAGGACAGATAATATGAGTCAATTCATCAGTTGTCATCTATTGAGCAACAAGTACATATCCAACAGTGTGGAGACCACATGTAAATATAAAAATCATGCTCCTGCCTGCAAGATCTCATTATCTTGATGGAGAAATATAATATATACAGCATACATATTAATACTAAATTCTGTAGCACTAAAATTCTTAAGTAATTCTGAGAAAGGAAGAATCAGTATGGATTCGATTACTAAAAGGTTTCTTACACGAGATGGGTGTTATATACTAGTAAGCAGTATTTATTGAGCTCTAACTTTGTGCTGGCACTGTCCTAACCATTTTACATGTGTTACTCAATTCAAGCAAGGAGAGTAAATGACTTGCTGGAGTTACCAGCCAGGAGGAGACGAACTCAGAATTTACACCCAGGCATTCCAGTTCGAGAGTTGGCTTTCTGATTCCATTTCTCATAAGAAAGAGAGGGAACTGGGCAGAGTAAATTGAAGACATTCCAGGAAGGAAGATTAATACTGACAGGGGTATAAAGATGTGGTCTTAAATCCCCTTTGTGAGCTTTTGAGTAGTGTTTTGTATTTCTAATATTATGTGCAGTATTTTAATAGTGTGTAATGATAGTTATAAAGCCTAAAGTAAACTCGTTGTATATATGTTATCTTTAAATACTATGTGCTGAGTTGTTTGGTTTTCTCCTACACCTATAATTATAACAGAAGTCAGTGAAAAATTATGATTCTATTTTTCAGAAATCTGCTATTTAAATCAAGATATATTTTAGGTTTATTTTCCCTCAAATATGCAATATTTATACAGTTAAAATTAAAGCATGAGTACATTTTGAATGTAAAGGGAAAGGAGTATTTTTTTAATTTAAATTATATTTTATTGTTTATGCTCTTACAGTTGTCCCAATTTTCCCCCTTTGCACTCCTCCACCCAGATCTCCCCCCCAACCCTGACCACTGCCTTAGATAACCCCCGCACTATTGTCAATGTCCATGGGTCTTGCCATATATATTCTTTGGCTATTGTATTCCCTATACTGAACTTTATATCCCCATGACTATTCTGTAACAAGCAATTTGTACTTCTTAATCCCTTCACCTTTTTTTAGCCCACCCCCCCACCTCCTCTCCCATCTGGCAACCATCGAAATGTCCTCTGTATCTATGAGTCTGTTTCTGTTTTGCTTCTTCATTAATTTTGTTTTTTAGATTCAATTATTGATTTTATTGCCATTTTATTATTAACATTTTTTAACTTTTTAAAGAAGACCCTTTAACATTTCATATTATACTGGTTTGGTGGTGATGAACTCCTTTAGCTTTTTCTTGTCTGGGAAGCTCTTTATCTGTTCTTTAATTCTAAATGATAGCTTTGCTAGGTAGAGTAATCTTGGTTGTAGGTCCTTGCTTTTCATCACTTTGAATACTTCTTGCCAATCTCTTCTAGCCTGCAAAGTTCCTTTTGAGAAATCAGCTGAAAATATTATGGGAGCTTCCTTGTAGGTCACTAACTCCTGTTCTCTTGCTGCTTTTAAAATTCTCTTTTTGTCTATAACCTTTGACATTTTAATTGTGATGTGTCCTGGTATGGGTCTCTTTGGGTTCATCTTGTTTGGGACTTTCTGCACTTCCTGGACTTGTATGTCTATTTCTTTCACCAAGTTAGGGAAGATTTCTGTAATTGTTTTTTCAGTTAGGTTTCCAATTTCTTGCTCTCACTGTCTCTCTTCTCCTTCTGGCACCCCCATGATGTAAATGTTGGTACTCTTGAAGTTGTCCCAGAGGCTCCTTATCTATCCTCATTTTTTTGGGGTGGGTGGGATTCTTTGTTCTTCTTACTTATCCTATTATTTGTTTATTGCTCCCATATATTCCAAATCGCTGATTTGATTCTCAGCTTCATCCACTCTACTGTTGATTCCCTGTAAATTGTTCTTTATTTCAGTTAGTGTATCCTTCATTTCTGACTGGTTATTTTTTATGGTTTCCATGTCCTTTTTCATGCTGTTGAAGTTCTCTCTGAGTTCATCTACTTTTCCCCTAAGTTCATTAAGCATCTTTGTAACTAGTGTTTTGAATTCTGCATCTAGTAGATTGCTTGTCTCCATCTTCTGTTCTTTCATTTGGAACACGTTTCTTTATTTCCCATTCTGGAAGCCTCCCTGTGTTTGTTTCTATGTATTAGGTAAAGCTTCTATGTCTCTCTGGCTTGGTAGAGTGGTGTAATATAGTAGGTGGACTGTAGGGTCCAGTGGCACAGCCTCCCTTATCACCCAAGCTGGGTGCTTGAGGTGCACTCACCATGTGGACTGTGTACACACTCCTAAGTGAGATTTGATTGCTATTGGCAGGTTAATGGGAGGGATTTACCCAGGCCGATCAGCTGCAAGGACTGGATATGACCAGTGACCACCACCCTCCGACCATTGTGGAGGATCAGCCATGCAGGGGTCCACTCCACAGAGCAGGACTTACTTGAGCAAGGCTCTGATGCCCTCTGGATCCATGCCTTTAGTGTGTTTCTTGTGAAGGTGGTGGGGTGCTGGTACTGAAACATGGTCTGTAACTGTCCACTGGGTGCACAGGCTCTGGGCCTCCTGAGAGGCATAGGCCAAGGTTAACCACTACCTGTGTTCTGTCTGGGGCCATCTGGCATAAGCTACAAAGCAATCTGTAGATGGCTGCTACTTGTGCTGGGCTTGAAGGTGCCAAAATGAAGCCAAGCTGTGAACCAAGGTTAGCTGCTGCTATTGCCAGACCTGGAGCCACTTAGCAAGAGGTATGTGGCTACTGAGGCCAGATGCTGCTTGTTTGAGAGAATTGAGGAAAATCTGAAGCATGAGCCAAGACAGGGCATTCATATTGAAAATCCCATGGAAACAGCTTGGTGTGCCTAAAAATTGGGTGGGGTGGAGCCTCAGGGAGGCAACATGGTGGGGCAAACAGTGTGAGCCAGGTTAATGAAGTCTCTGATATGGCGCCCACCTGCCAGCTCTATGCGGGGGAGGGCTCAGAAAAGGTACAGTGACCTCTGCCAGAACTTCTGCCTGAGAGAAAGCGGTCCCTCAGCTTTCACCCTGATCCCAGACACTTCAGTTCCTCCCCATATCCCTCTAGTGCCTGTCAAGCTGCTGCCCCAGTGCTGGATCTCAGAAGGAGTAATTTGTGTAAGTCCGTGCATGGCCCTTTAAGAGGAACTGCGTGGGACTCCTGAAGTTTTCTGTCTTCCATAACCTCAATCCCCATGGGTTTTTACAGCTAGAAGTTCTGGAGACTTATCTTCCTTGTACTGGAACCCTGGGCTGGGGGGCCTGGTATGGACCTGGGACCCCTCACTCTAAAGATATCCCTCCTGATTTTTATCTACCACATGTGGGTACAGGACCAGCCCATTCTCTCTGCCCCTCTTATCAGTTTCAATATGGTTTCCTCTTTAATTCTGTAGTTGTAGGACTTCCATTCAGCTTGATTTCTGGCAGTATTGAATAATGGTTGTTCTGCAGTTCAGTTGTAATTTTGATGTAATTTTGATGTGGTTGTGTGGGGAGACAAGTATATTTACCTACTCTGCCATGTTGATAGTGAAATTTCCATCCTTGTTTGATAAATTAGTATTCTTAATAGCACTTTCTTTAGCACTTTCACTGTGCATTTGTCAGTTGCCTATCAGAAACATCTAATTTCTTGTAATGAAGTTTTTAATATTTTGATTTGATAGCATCAAACCATCAGTGCCATTCTACAAGATATAGAAGAAAAACAAGAAAATTTGTTGGAGTTTGAAATAAGAACCCCTGAAGATGCAGGTAAATAGGGACTCACACTCAAGTTTGAATCATTGCTATCTTATCACAGTGGCTGGAAAAAAATGGCCTTTTTAAAAAAAAATGTGAGAGTATAGTGTCAGGAGAGATTATTAGAAGTCAATGATGCAAACAAGTAGTTGATGGAATTGTTGATAAAGATACCTAGATTCAAGGTATAGCATGAGTAACTTGAGAGTTACTCAGAACTGTGATCAGAATAAGCTACTGGCCCTGGCTGGTGTGGCTCAGTTGGTCGGAGTGTTGTCCTGTAACCAAAAGGTTGTGGGTTTGATCTTCAGTCCGGGCACATGTAATTCCCAGTCTAGGCATGTACGGGAGGCAACAAATTGATGTTCCTCTCTTATATCAATGTTTCTCTCTCCCCCTCTCTCTCTTTTCCTCTCTCTCTAAAAAGCAATGAAAAAAATGTCCTCGGGTGAGGATAAAAAAAAGAATAAGCTACTACTGGTGATATGTCTAGATGAAGATCACAAAGCACAAGATAGTGATTAAAAATAAGATTATGTTGCTTTGGCTTCTCAGCTTCACCCAGCTATGGTAACCCTTAACAAATTAGGGAAGGAATGTGTAGTGGTAACACAGCAAAGCAAATCCTCATACTTTTCAATGAGCAGATATGTCTTACTGCAGAGATGTCTTCCTGTTTATAAAACGCTAGTGATTCGAGATAGCAAATTAGACTAATTTCTGACCTAGTTGTCTTAATTTCTCAAAACTTCAGTAAATATTTGAAAACCTTTGATAGTTCACAGCTACTTTTACTTTTTAAAAAGATTGTATTTATTTATTTTTAGAGAGGGGGGAAGGGAGGGGGAGAGACAGGGAGAGAAACATCAATGTACGAGAGAAACATCAGTCAGTTGCCTCTCACATGCCCTCAACCAGAGACTTCTTGGTTTACAGGGGTTTACAGGATGACGGTCCACTGAGCAACACCAGTCAGGGCACAGCTATGTTTTCTGGAGTTATGATTTACAAGGTGGAAAGTAGCTCCTGATATATGCATATCTGAATGTTAAAAGTTCGTTAGCTAAAAATAAAGTAATTTAAAGTACCTCATCAATCTTTCATGTAGCAAGATAGACCTGTTAGTTCATCTCTTGTCCTAAGTCATGCTGTGAAGATTTTTAAAAATCATTTCCTTTTAAATTATACCCATTCTACTATTCATCCTGGCCTAACACGTGGTACATGTTATGTTTTGAGGAAAATAATCCAAAATAATTTATACCCTCTGAAATATGATGATTCATGTATTTTATTTAGTATTTACAATATCTTATGCATCTGTCTGCCTTCAGGTAGACGCCCTCATAGGCAGGATCATAGGACAGGCTCCACATCAAGTCTTCAGGATCCTGGTATATTGGACCCACTGTTGGAAGGGAGGACAGTTCCAACACAGCAGCAGCTTTCTCTGCCCTGCTGTGGAA
>PVJI01008843.1:0-21334 GCA_004026765.1 Micronycteris hirsuta
GGACTTTCCCAATAGACTTACCTTTTATTGGTTAGGCCACCTCTCTAGAGAGAGGGTGTTAACCAAACTGTGTTATCCTGGATATATTCAGTTTATGCAATAGACTCCTATTGTTCTAATTTCTTAGTCGTCAATTTATGTTTAAATTACAAAGTAGCTTCCTATGAAGAATTGTTTACCAAGGGAAGGATAAAATAGGTTTCCTAGTTCTGGAAGTAGTTACATTTATTAATTTCACCATATAAGAGGCCTGTCTGAAAAAAGTCCAGCCATTGTTAATATAATGAGAATGGTTCGCATGACATCGATGTAGCCTGGCAGCCAAGGAGAGTGGAGTGGAATGTGCACGTGTGAACAATGATGACTTCACTGTACTAGTCAGTGGGGGCAGAACGCACTGTTGAGTGAGCATGTGTACTGTGTAGCTGTCATATTCAAAACAACTAAGAGGGTAAAACAATGAATCAGCATCAAATTTTGAGTTAAGCTTGGGCATTCCTCTGCAAATTCTATTTGGATGATTCAGGAGGCTGCAGCTATGAGCAACTGGAGATTGGCATCTTCATCATGACAATGTGCCTGGTCATGCATTATGTCTCATGCAGTTTTTTGGCAAAACATTAAATCTCCCAGTTGACTCAGCCCCCTACAGCCCAGATTTGGTGCCCTGCAACTTCTGTTTTCCTCAAAACTAAGATCACCTTTGAAAGGGAAGAGATTTCGGACTATCTATGAGATCCAGGAAAATACGACAGGGCAACTGATGGCGATTGGGCGAACTGTGTGAAGTCCCCAGGGTGCCTACTTTGAAGGAGACTGAGGCATCATTGTCCTGTATACAATATTTCTTATATTTTGTATCTTCTTCAATAAATGTCTCTATTTTTCATATTACATAACTGGGTATCTACTGGACAGACCTCGTATTTTGTCTTTTTATAATTCTGTTATCACACAACTTTGCTAAGCAGACCATATTTTGACCATGTTCTTTTAAGTATTACTGTGCCTTTCTGTGTTATTTTTCAATGTTATTTTAGTAATCCACAGCAGGACATTTCATTGATTAAATCAAGTCCATCTTTGAAAATTGCATCAGAACTCAAAGAGCTGAAACAGCCTTGCTTCTGGAACTTTAATCTAACATGCAAACTCTAGGCCCCAGGAAACTATCAACATATGTCACCATTTTCAGTGATTATTAATTGTTCTTTGATTTCATTATGTTTTAAAAGATTATTTTCCTTAAGTTTCCACACAGTTCTTTAAAAAGCTAGGCTTTACTCTGTATTCTGTATATACATGTGTTCTATAATGTGTATTCTATCAATATGCTTTCAGAGGAAACATTTATATCTTAATACTTTTTAAAGAGAAAATATTAATTGAACAGCTTTATTTACTAGATCTTTTCCTTTGCTTATAAAAGGCTTGCAAGATCTGTTGATATTAATTGAGTTGTTAAATGTCTCAGAGGCATTTCTGTCCAAGCTGGTAACAATTTCACAGGTACATAATTATATTAAGCTTTTTCTCAATCTAGAGTCTAGCAGGAGTGTGTTTTTTGGGTGGAAAATAAAAATAAAAAGGTGATGACCCAACTAAGTTTAATCTCCTGTTATTGTATAATTGCTCCTTAATCTTATCCTCAGCTAGTGGGAAAATCTAGCTACTTAATTTTATTAGTAAATGATTTTGTAGTATCTGACCACATCTAATATACCTAATAATAAGAAGATAGCATATAAATTTCCAGGCAATTCAAGTATGTATAGAAAGTATTAATTGGAACAATGTAGCAGGAATTTATAATAATGCTCTGGAAGCAGCTGAATCAGAAGGCACTGTTTTTACCTATTATGTCTGCACCATAATAGGTAAACTCAACATCGTTAAATATTCAGTAGTTAACAGAAGTGATTTCACCAGTTTTAATTTTCAAAACAAAATTCCAAAGCTGTTAAAAGCTGAACCAACCAGAAAACAACAAGAGTTTCCCTTATGGCATTTAGATGAAACATAGAAATACACATATAAAGGTCATATTGAATGTGTGAAGGCCAAGGCATACTCAATTTCTCACAGAAATTAAAATTGTTTGAGATTTCTATCATGAAAAACTATTTTTAAAGAGCTTTTTATAACAGATTGCTTATTTTTTATTTTGTTTCCAACATCAGCTAGACAGGAAATTAAAAGGAAAAGTATCTGCAAATAGCACCGTTTCATAGATCAGATTCTAGAGATCCAATAAAGGGAGAGAGTGAATACAGTGCTGGGAATTCACTATTAGCACAGTGATAAATCCCAGGCAAACAGGTACATCATAGTAGATGTACTTCAGCCCAACTGGTTGATACAAGTCAGAGCAAGAAAGGACTTCTGCAGCAGCCTCTTTCCTCCACCTCAAAACAGCAGACTCTCTCATTTTAGTCACATCGTCTGAGGATGTTGGTGGAAACTTTTCACTAAAATGCCTCCTTGTGTAATCCAAGGGGTGAGAGGCCCAGAAGTCAACATTCTACCAAATACAACATTTCCAGACCATAGTTTGATGCTCCTGTTTTTCTAATTGATTCCTTTGCTTCTTTCTATTATCCATTATAAAAATCCCTATTTATTATTTTGCTCATTATACATCATTGAATTTAAAGCATATTATTTCATAAGTACATTTATGGTCTCCCCTTGTACTCTCTCCCCTTCTCTCTCTCTCTCTCCCTGATACCTTTACACTGTGGACTCATCACTTTGTCTTCAACAATATCACAGTGTATCTCTAGATGGCCTTGATTTAACTCAATCTCATTATCCTGTTCTCAACATCGGTTTGTTTTATTCCTCCAAAGTCACACAGATGAGGAGAGAGAGACTTCCTCTTTACTTTCATTGCCACTTTCTGACAGTCCTGTTTTCTTTTTCCTAAAAAAAAAAAAAAGTGTTTCTTCTGAAGCTGCTGACTTCTTCAGTTCTGTTCTCACACCTTATTTACCTAAGGGGACCAACTATTCAATTTACCTAGGGCTGTGGAGTTTCGGGACGAGAAACTTTCAGTTATAAGACTACAAGTTCGCTGTCCTACTCTTGACTCCCATTGTTGTTTCAGCTTTACTTTTCCCTAACACCCGAGAACAGTGGATTCCCATGACCTGTACAACATATCAAACTCGCTCTTTACAACTACCTCATTTCCCAACAATCTGTTTACCACTTTCTCTTAATTATCCCTCCTACTGACACACCCTGGAAATTACTGCTTCTAAACATGCTATGCCACCTATGAAATCCTAATTCTCCAAACTTGTTTTCAAATATCTTTTCCTGTATCTTTCTTTAATGTCTTTACTTCAACAATATTTCAACCCTTTGGAAATAGCCAATGTATTGATTTCATGGATGTGTAATTTTTACTCTTTACATTCTAGTTTACATTTTTCTACATTAAATTCCATGATCCATGATATACTGCTGTTTACAGAGCAAGCAGCTCTATCAGTCAGCCCTAATCTACTCTTAGTAGGAGCCCCAGTGTGTTCTGAATTATAAAACAATGTTAGCCTCATTGGTACTAAAAAACAGTTCCTATAGATTGACTGGCTAACTATAAAATTCACCAGCAACGACAACCTAAAAACAACATGATTTTGAAGATGTAGGGAAGATGAAATTGTGTCAGCCATTATGGTGCAAAGAATACTGGGAAAACACAGAACGTTTCCTCACTGGGGTTGGTCTATCCTAGTTGAATTAGAAGGGAACTAGAAAATGACTTAAGAAAAGCACCTGACAAAAATTTTATTTTACTTAATCTGTAGGGTAGAATAAAAAATACATGTAGACATATTTGGAACTGAACACTGAATTCCATAATGATGGAGGGTGCTTAAATTGAAACAAAACAAAACATAAAACCAAACAAATGGGGCCAAGGGGCTGGAAAGTAGTTTTAATTTGCATAAATCTTAGGAAAAGTCATGCTAATGTAATTTCAGAACGAAATGATATTTATCTGCTCTGGCCTGCTAGCTCAGTTGGTTGAGAGCTGTCTGGATATGCCAAGGTTGTGGGTATGATCCCCAGTCAGGGCACATACAACAAGCAACCAATAAGTACATAAATCAGTAGATCAGCAAATCTCTCTTTCTCTCTCTCTCTCTCTTCTCTCTAAAATCAAGTTAAAAAAAAGAAAACAAAAAACACTTACCAATTGTATTCTAAAGTGATTAAGATTAGTTAATTAATATTAAAATTTGTATAGGAAGAAAACAGCCAAGGAACAATAACTGGTTTATAATAAATGCGGGATATATTAATATTAATTATTTATACAAAATCATTAAAAGAAATGAGCTTATTTTCAACCATCATAGGTAGTATACAATGCTTTTAAATGTAATTTTAGTAATAGATATATCACTATATAATTACTTTTGGAACTGCATTGGCTGGTTCTTAAAGAAATTACATAAGTTTTCTAAGGATTTCTTCAAAAATAAATACTGTCACATATACATTGCTATACTAAATGGAAGGTGGAAAATCCTCCAATTATATACCAAAGTACAAAGTCCTAGGGCATACGACCCACAATCTTTTCTTCATAGTTGGCAATCCTTATAGAAAATATTCAAGATTATAAAGGAAAAAAACAAATGAGCAAGATATTTTCCTCTATATGTTAAAGTGTGCTAAATGTTTTGTTAAAGTTCAGCAATATTGTATTTTTATTTTATTTTATTTTATTTTGACCAGAATACTCTGGAGAGAATCATCATTGCCCATTAGGTCCCAACAGACACAGAGATATAAGTTAAAAAAAAAAGTCCCATCATTAGTGGAGGAAGAAAGCCTAATGAGAAATATGACCTGATTCGTGATTTTAGTTGATCTTCGGTTCCTTGTTTTTCTGTTTAGTTGATTTTCTGTTCCTTATAATGTGCTCCCATGTATAATGTGCACCCATGTTTTTTTGTGTGCGTTATATACACGGGACACATTATTATACCTATGCTATATATTCATCATACCCATGTATAATGTTCATCCTTATTTTTCCCTCAAAAATTTGGGCAAAAAGTGGTGTTATACATGGCAAAATGTGATAAATTCTTGTCACTTTGGACTGTGAATAATTAATAGCAAAAGTAATTCTGAGCTCCCTCTTTCTGCTGTCAGTAAGATACTGGAATCAGGTTTTTAAAAATATTTTATTTAATTTTTTTTGAGAGAGGGGAAGGGAAGGAGAAAGGGAAAGAAACATGGAGGTGCAAGAGAAACATCAATCTGTTGCATCTCACAGGCCCTCAACCGGGGACCTGCCCCTCAGCCCAGGCATGTGCCCTGACTGGAAGTCAGTCTGCCTGGTGCTCGCCCTACTGGGTAACACCAGCCAGGGCAAGATGCTGGAATCAGTAGGGAGTGATTTCTTCTCTGTTTCATTCATTTTTAAAATTTGTCACTTAATCTAATTATTTTATTTTCAGAGTTTGTGAAACTTTTCTTCTTTCAAATCTCCTTAAAATTCTAATATTGTTCCAATTACAATCACACAAAAGTTAAATGAGTTATTATAAAAATATTAAATGAAATAATGGCCCTGGCTGGTGTAGCTCAGTGGATTGAGAGAGGGCTGTGAACCAAAGTGTCGCCGGTTCGATTCCCAGTCAGGGCACATGCCTGGGTTGCAGACCAGGTCCCCAGGGGGGCCACGTGAGATGCACCCACACATTGATGTTTCTCCCCATCTCTTTCTCCCTCCACTCCCTTCTGTCTAAAAATAAATAAATAAAATCTTTAAAAAAATAAATGAAATAATGATTTGCTTACTGTAGAAGTTGTTACTTTTTTAAAGGGAAAAATAAACAACAAAGACCACTTCTGGGATGTCTGCTGTCATAGTATACCTCATTCCAAGTAGAAACCACAGTTTCAAAATATTGATTTCAAGGTTTTTTAGTTTAGATTATAGTAGTAAACTATTTAATTTTGATTTACAATAATTACAAGTGCAATACAAAGAATTTCTGTATGCTCCTTACCTAGATTTCTCAAATGTTAATGTTTTTACCTTATTTACTCTAAAAGTATATATATATCCATTTGAAAGAAAGTTGCAGAAACAAAGACCTATTTATCCCTATTGCTTTATTGTCTAATTCCTAAAATCAAGACACTTTAGTCTAATCATCATAATTGGAAAATTAACATTGTAAAATAATATATAGCACAGGTGGCAAACGCAAAGCCCCGTGGGTGGAATCCGGCCCTCCACCTTGTTTTATCTGCCCGGCACCTTGTTTCTTCCCAGCGGCAGCACCGAGATCCTTGCCCCTAGTTAATGAGTAGTTACATTTATACAGTCCTAAAATTGCATTCGTCCCTTTGAAGGGAACCACGAGGCTGATGTGGCCCCCAGTGAAAATGAATTTGACACCCTTGATATATAGTATTCAGCATTTTCTAAGACTTACAGTTTGACAATTGCCTCAATAATATTCTTTATAGTAAAATAAAATTTCATATTATGAATTCTATTTGATTGTCATGTTTTTTTAGTCTTCTTACTCTACAATAGTTTCTATTTTTTTTTGTGTGTGTGTGTCTCATCAGATAGACTTTTCCATGAGTAGGTCAATTATTTTGTAAAGTATTCCTCAGGTCTGTTTTTGATGTTTCCTGATAAGAAATATATTATATTAGACTTTTGTTTTAAAACACCACATTCATAATGTTGAATCGTCTTCTGTGTATTGTGTTATGAAGGGTATGATTTTGACTTGACTTTTATTGGTGACGGTCCAATTTTTAACACTTGCCTGTTAGTTTCTTCATTGTAAAATTATATTTTTTTCCCATTGTAATTAAAAACAACTGAGGTGAGGTGTTTGTGGGGGAAGCTTTGAGACTATGTAAATATTCATTTACTTGTCAAAATTTCACCCCTAGTTTTAGCATCCATTGATGACTATTGCCTACATATTATGAGAACCAGGCGATCCTTGGCTGAGGGCAGGAAGTATGAAAAAGAAGCCCGTAATAACTTTATAGTAACAGAAGGCAAAGTAGCTCTCAGAGATTAATTAGAGAATGTTGAAGAATGCAGAGGACATTTAAAGAAACTCCACTGGCCAAATCTGAGACAATTTGAGCATCAAAATAACACTAGTAAAGAATTTTAACGGATGGACTAAAATTAGAATCGGTGGAATTATTCTGAAACAAATTAAGAGAATACTCTTCCTCACAGGTGATATTCAATCAGTAAATATAGAAAGTAATAGAATTCGATGATGACCATATACAAAGAGCTTTAATAAGGAGCAGCATGAGTGCTGAGCTTCAGAGGAAGGGAGAGATTGTCATCAAAGTACTCAATTCTGCAGATCTTGGATTGTAAGGTCACTGAAGAAGCATTTTGTACACTTCACAATTCTGTCTAAAGTAGATTTCGTACTAGGCATATATAAAATGTGGAGTACTATTCCTGAGATGGTTTGAAGTTAAACAAGAAGTAAACTTAAAGCAGAATGATTAGCCAGGAAGGCAGAGAGTAAACTTCAATGAGAAGTCCTCAATTACATTAGTTAGCTATTTTCCAATTATCAAGATCTCATAAACCTATTAGAACTCTTAGAATCATTGTCATGCCCCTCTAGCTGGTGAGTTAATATGCAAGTATACAAGATAGAACTCGGCAACTCTCATTCTATTTCTACATTACTTGTGTGGATAACAGAGATCTGTTGACCTTCACCGAGGACTAGTTGACTTTAAAGATCTAATGAATATATCAAAAACAGCAGTGTGTAAGACATAGGACAATTTCAGGTAGATGTGTAGTACTATGTCTACATAAAAACAAAGCATACTCTTTGATCACCTGCTGCAAGTGTAAGCAAAAGTATACATTTTTTCCTAGGAGAAATGTTCACTGTATTTACCATCAGCTCTTTAGAGAGACAGGCAGAGAAACTTACTGCATTTTAAGAAATGAATTTTGTTGTGTGGCAAAACTGTACCCTGACCATGATTTAAAGCCAAGGAATCTCTAAATGCAGTATGTGCACTGACATGTGCCCAGGTAGGGAAAGCAGAAGAGATTGTGAATAGATTTTTGTAGGGGAAATGGAGTCAGTCAGGCTCCCTCATGGGGCCCAGTAAGCACTATTCCCATAGCCTTGAGAATGGGCCCATATGCGCAGAATCATGCTTTTTTGTATAGTATCTTGGCATCCTGTGTGTTTTTTGAGCATTTAGTAGATAAGAGAGCTGGGACTTCACACAGTGTGACATGTGGCTTGTGGTATGAATGGATTGCCTCACACCAGAATAAAGGCATGTCAGGCATCTCAATGGCTCTGTGAATTTTCTTCTGTCTGCTTGAATCCCTTGTCAACCTGTACCTGGCCTTGAATGGTCACAACACAATGGAACATGATTGAACCATAGTGCACAAGAAATGAAGCCAAGCAATTGATGGAAAGCGAATGACTCACAGAAATCAGTGGTCTAGGAATTAGAGATATTGTTAAATTGAAATGGCAGAAAGGACTGTAAAAGAGGAAAACATTCTTCTTTCGTGCCGTTCTTGCCTGTGCTTGTCACACTCTTGACACAATGATCTCCCTTTAGTTCATTCAATGCAACACATCTTTCTGAACACAGCACATCTTTCCCTGGCTCAGGAAGCCTACCCGTGCCATTCTATTTGAAATGCTGTTCTTTTTACCATGTACTCCCTTTCACCATCAGCGGTGTCCAACCCGCAGCCGGGGGGCCGCATACAGCCCAGGCTGGCTATGAATGTGGCCCAACACAAAATAGTAAATTTACTTAAAACCTTTCTTTAGTCCATCAGTTTTTGTCAGTGTTTGTGTATTTAATGTGTGGCCCAAGACAAGTCTTCTTCTTCCAGTGGGGCCCAGAGATGTCAAAATATTGGATACCCCTGAACGTAACTGCTGTACCTCATTTAAACTTCAGATCTAATATTCTTTCCTTCAGAACTCTTCTTTAATATTCCTTACCAGATCATATTTTACAAAAATAAGATTTTACTTAATTGTTATAGCCAACTATTGAACATAGTTAAATTTAACATTAATTTATGTGAATCTTTAATTAATGATTTTCTCTCTCACTGGCCTATAAGTTCCAGGAGGTCAGGTATTGTTTTGTGTTGTTTTGCTTCTGATTTTTGTTTTTTCTTCTACTTTCTCAGTATTCTCCAAGACAAGATATTTCCTGGCACACAAAATGTCTAATTAATGATTAATTAAACAAAACAGCAAAGGGTTGCTGAATGTGGATATCAAAATAAAAGCTGATGATGCACTACCAGGAAAAGCATTCACGAAAATAACTGCTAAAGAAATTCCCATTCATTTTTCTGGATGATTCCTCTACGTCCAGGATATCTTTTAAAGAGTCAAGCATGGCACCATTATCTTAAAAGTATCAACCATAAACAGACACAGAAGTTTAAAAAATTGTTTATAACAAAGCCATCTCCATTATTAAAATACATTCTAAGATTTTAGATGAAAATTTCTGTTTCAAAAATACCAAAATTTTTACTCCAAATCACAATATCATGTTAGTTGAGCAAAAACTCCAGCTTGGGTTTTATAGATACATGTTTCAAGTGCTAGATATAGTGCATCAACAATTTAGCTCTTGTAATCTGTTAATGGTATGTTGGTACGTGGGATTTTTAATGATAATATTAAAAATATTTCAAATTTGTTCCAGTGAGGTACTTATTAAATGTTTATGTATGATGTATAATGACTAAGTCTTAAAAAATAAATGTTTATGGACACCTGATTGTTCCTTGGCAAAACTATTATTTATTGAAAAAAATAGTATTTTGTAGAATCCAAGAGACTTTTAACAAATGAACATTTTATTTATATAAGAGACCTATGTTTTTCACACTGGTGAGTGCTGAATATTGAGAGAAAATTTTCTAGATTTCCCAAATAATTTCAACACCTAGAAATACTTTTCTATTACTTATGCAAAGCAAAAATTTCAGAAAATGACTTGTAAAACATCCATTGCATCTACAATTTTAATGCTTAGGAAAATGTAATTTTATCACTGTACAAGTTCTGTCTGGAGAAAGTCCAACCACTGCTGATATAACGAGAAAGGTTTGTGTGACACTGAGGTAACCTGACAGCCAAGGAGAGTGGGCTGGGATGCTCACACATGAACAATGACGACTTCACTGTATTGGTCAGTGGGGGCAGTAGACACCACTGGGTGAACAAGTGTACTGTGTGGCTATCACATTTAAAATGACTGAGCAAGTAGAGCAGCAAATCTCCATCAAATTTTGCACTAAGCTTGAACATTCCTCTGTGGAAACTATTTGGATGCTTCAGGAGGCCACAGCTATGGGAAACTGATGATTGGCAGTTTCATCACAACAGTGCACCCACTCGTGTATCACGTCTCATGCAGAGATTTTTGTCAAAACATCAAGTCACCCAGGTGAGTCAGGCTCCCTACAACCCAAATTTAGTGACCTGTAACTTCTGGCTTTTCCCAAAACTAAAATCACTTTTGAAAGGGAAGAGATTTCAGACTGTCAGTGAGATTCAGGAAAATACGATAGGGCAGCTGATGACAACTGGGAGAACTGTGTGAGGTCCCAAGGTGCCTGCTTTGAAGGGGACTGAGGTGTCACTGTCCTGTGTACAATGTTTCTTTTATCTTGTATCTTATTCAATAACTGTCTCTATTTTTCACATTACATGGTTGGATACCTTCTGGACAGACCTCAGTATATTTAAAATGCATCCATTTTTTTTCCTATCAATATGCATACAATTTATATTTTCCACTTCTTTTTTCTTAAAAAATCTGAGACACTAGACCTTTTTTGTTTAATATGTTAATATTATATGGAATTTCCATCTTCATAATTTATTAATATTTATATTTGTATAAAATTATTTATTTTCCCAGTGACTTCTCCATATTTATCTCTTTTTATCACAATAATTCAATTATGATTAGGGTAGAAGTCATTCCTTTTTACAATTTAGGAAATGGATATTTACAGAGATTAAAAGATTGTCCAAGATCAGACAGGGTATACTGCGGGGATTTTAACCTTGAATCCAGGTCTTTTTTTGAATCCAGGATTTTGTCTGTTATCACAGGCTGCTTTTTATTAAATTTTGTAAGGTCAGATCTGCCTCAAATCTTAAACTTGCAGAAATCCCTTTTATCCAAATAAGTATTTAATAATTCTACAATTAATTTAGCATCTAGGAAATTATTTTATTAAAAATATAGATCTTGACATCCTTAAGTTTTTCACATTATTTTTAAATGCCCACTAAGTATAGAAGATACAAAGAGTAAGCATACTCAACCCATATACCCCATCATCACACAGGAAGGATGTACGAAGTGCAGTGGCAACATGCAGATGACCTAAGATTATCTGGGGGGCAAAGGGAGTCTTCCGCAGAGGACTTTGACCGAATGGGAAACTGTTCACCAGGCAGTTGTGTATGAGGACAAGATCATCAAAACATAACGCACCACCTCTGCAAAAGCATGTATGAATGGAAGGCCAAGGAAAACATTAGTTTAGCTTCACCATGATTTAAAATGAGAAGTTGGCCCTGGCTGGTGTAGCTCAGTGGATTGAGCGCGGGCTACAAACCAAAGGGTTGCTGGTTCGATTCCCAGTCAGGGCGCATGCCTGGGTTGTGGGCCGGGTCCCCAGTGGGAGCCACGTGAGGGGCAACCACACATTGATGTTTCTCGCCCCCTCTTTCTCTCTCCTTTCCCTGCTCTCTAAAAATAAATAAATAAAATATTAAAAAAAATAAAACGAGAAGTTGGTACCGTTTGTTGTATTTATTTTATGTCATATATATTTTATTTGTATTTTTATTTTAATTTTTCCCTCTAATTAGAAAGCACATTAAGGCTGAGGACCTTTTATATTATCAATCTCTTCAATTTTCATGACACCTGATGCAATCGGTGCTTAATGAGTGAATGCTAGAGGACACAGGTGTTTTGGTTCATACCAATACAATAATGAGTTTCTCTTTTCTGAACATCTCTCCATCTTTTCACTTACTTCTATTAACAAGTAAATTATGACTTTATTTTCATGTTTGTGTTAGTTTCCTCATTTTTCATTTTTATTGTACTGTTTTTCATTACTAGTTAGTCTCCTTATGCCCCCTCCCCACTGCAGTCACCACACTGTTGTCCATGTCCATGAGTCCCTTTTCCTTTTTGCTCAATCCCTATACTCCCTTCCCTGTGTTGTCATACTGCTCTGTGCCATGCTGCTCTGCTATGAGCCTGTCTCTATTTTGCTTGTTAGTTTAGTTTGTTCACGAGATTCCACATATGAGTGAAATCATATGGTATTAGTCTTTCTTAGACTGGCTCATTTCACTTAGCCTAATGTTCTCCAGGCCCATCCATGCTGTTGCAAAGGGTAAAATGCTCTTCTTTATTTTTTTATGGCTGGGAAATATTCCATTGTGTAAATGTTCCATAGTTATTTTATCCACTCATCTGCTGATGGACACTTGGGCAGCTTAGAGTCCTATTTAATGTGAAATAAATTTATGTAAAATATTCCTACTATTAGTAAGTGTGTAGATGATTTTATTTTTTTCAATTAAAATAATATAATACATCTGTATTGAGTATCTGCCAGAAGGAAAGAAATATGTTAGTTCCCAGAGGCTTTCAAATTGTGATAGAGATTAAGAAATCATTGTATATTTAAGTAAATTGTCAAGGTGGGAAAAAAAGAAAAAAACCTGTCATTTTTTAGCAGGAGTTATGTATGAAAGACATAGGGAGCCACAGAGATCTTGTTTTATTAAAACTTGTATACATATTTGTTGTTTCCAAGCACTTTATATCCTGTAAATCAGTTACTAGAGTAAAATTGTACATTTAAAAAAATGATTGCAAGTGTAATTGGTTCCATAAACTAACTTGCCTTCTACTTGAAATACTAAACTGTCCATCCAAAACTACAATTAGCCACTTATGAAAGAATTCTACTAACAGAACCCTTTTAAATATCACTATAAAATTTTATTTTGCGAAGTAATTGTTTATTTTTTTATTTTTTATTTTTTAAAGATTTTATTTATTTATTTTCAGAGAGAGGAGAAGGGAGGGAAACATCAACGTGTGGTTGCCTCTCACATGGCCCTCACTGGAGACCCGGCCCGCAACCTACCCGTGTGCCCCGACTGGGAATCAAACCGGGACCCTCTGGTTCCCAGCCCGCGCTCAATCCACTGAGCTACACCAGCCTGGGGGTAGTAATTATTTATTTACATGGCCGAAACCAGTGTTTTTCTGAGGAGGTTTCACAAAACTATATTCTTAACACGTTTATTTCTGTCATAGATATTCAAAAGTTATAACTATTTTGAAGTTTGTTATTACTTTGCTGTTAGTATTTTTAGTCTATGAAATTTCACTGAGACTTTTCAGACTGGACACATGGTCATAAGAAGACAGGCCTGGCTCTGGAGACAGGTTAGTTGCACTGTCAGCGTTCAACGAGAGCGAAGTCTGTCCTGACGCCACTCTAAGGATAAGAACCTGTACTGGAGAACACAATGGTAAGGTTAAGAAGATATCCACTAGGGAAGGGTTCTAAGTAATAATTCTCTTCCCAGAGATCATACTGGAGACACAGTATTGACTTTATGGAGGACAGAATTTGAGACACATTTTTATCAAAACTCTAACCAATCATTCACTCTTAATTATTCAGCATTTATACATGCTTTTATTAATTCTTCATGTAATATTTATTATGTAATCATTAAGCATACAACATAATCTAAAGAACAGTGTAAATGAGCAAACAAAACAGAGATAGACTCAGATACAGAAAACAGACACATGGTTGCTGGGGAATGGGTGTTGGGAGACGGTGAAAAAGGGGAAGGGTTTGAGAAGTACAGATTGGTTGTTACAAAACAGTCATGGGTATATAAAGTACAGCATAAGAAATATAGTCAATAATGTAATAACTACGTATGATTCTAGTTGGGTACTGAAAATATCAGGGGGAACATTTTTTTAAAGCATATGATTGTCTAGCCACTATGCTGTACACCTGAATCTAATATAAAATAATATTGAATGTAAGCTGCAATTGAAAAAATTTAAGAAAACAGTATTATATTGTGAAAATACATTTTCCCACTAGTAGTGCATGAGTGACTATGGATTGGGAATCAGAACTTGACTAAAGAATGAGAGCAACTGTGGAATAAAATTATTTTTTCAAACCATGGTGCAAGGCTAATTTATAAAGAGCGAGAAATGCAGTTAGAAAATTTCTGTGTCTGGTACTTGCTGTGGTCATTGTAAGCCACAAAATCTTACATTTGTAAATTATGTAACACTTTAGATGCAAATGTAGAGGATAAATAAAGTCAGCACCCATGCTCTGAGGTGCAAAGCAGTAAGAATATAGAGATCTTAGATATAGCAAAAAAAAAAAAAAAAAAAAAAGTGACCAAAGAATTTGGAGTCTATCAACAAAAAAATGTATAGTTTTAGTATTCTGTGATTAATTCTCTTTTCTTTCTTCTCTAACACTAATTTTTATCTGTATTCAACCACTACTACCCCAACCTTTCTCATTGATGTAACCTGGCAGTCAAGGAGAGTGAACTGGAATGCACACGACTGAATAATGATGACCTCACAGTACTATTTGGTGAGGGTGGTAGACACAATTGAGTGAGCATATATACTGTGTGGCTGTCACATTCAAAGTGACTGAACAAGTAGAGCAAAAAATCTACCTCAAATTTTGCATTAAGCTTGAACATTCCTCTGTGGAAACTATTCAGATGATTCAGAAGGTCACAGCTGTGGGCAACTGGTGATTGGTAGCTTCATCATAAGAGTGCTCCCATTCATGCATCATGTCTCGCGCAGAGTTTTCACAAATTACCTAGGTGACTCAAACCCTCTACAGCCCAGACTTGGCACTCTATGACTTCTGTTTTTCTCCAAAATTAAAATCACCTCTGAAAGGGAAGAGATTTCAGACCATCAAGGAGATTCAGGATAATACGATGGGGCAGCTGATGGTGACTGGGAGAACTGTGTGAGGTCCCAAGGTGCCTTCTTTGATGGGGACTAAAGCATCATTGTCCTGTGTACAATGTTTCTTATATCTTGTATCTTCTTCAGTAAAGGTCTACATTTTTCATATTATATGACTGGATACCTTCTAGACAGAACTCATAACTTTGTAGAATTTCCCTTTTTATTAAAATACAAATCATGTTTCTAATTAAAATATGCAACTCAAACCATAATTCTATGGGTATTTTTTTCCATCAAATCACAGTTAAATTTTAATTATATTTAATTATAACATTTCAAGTATTTCCTAATGGGTCCAAGCTACTTTTCATAGGTATTAACTTGTTAAAGTCCATGTTTAATACTAGTATATTTCTACTTCCTTTGGCTCCTTGGGACTAGCCTAAATACAGCAACACTATCTCCACTTGAATCTGACATTAATTCCATTTGTAAGACTTTCTAGCAGTATGTGCAGATTTCTCAGAAAGAAAAAAAAAATCCTTCTGTTTAGCTTCATATTTCAATGCTCTCTCTTCTTATTCTGTTAATAAGAAGTGAAGGGAAGGGAAGGGGAGGGAAGGGAATAAAGAAAGGAAGGAGAAGAGAGAAGGAAGGAAAGAAAGGAATGAAAGGGGAAATTTTCATTAAGAGAGAATACCTTAAGAGCATGTGAAATGTTTCATTGAGAAATGTATTTAAAAGGTCTTTGGAATTCAAAGCGAAAAGAAACAGTGATGTCATCTCTGTGCTTTATCCATTCCTTACATTCCCTACTTCCTGGAGTCTACAATGCTTCCCATTTATGACTCGACCAGCTAATTGAATAGAAGATAAATCAATTAAGTAGTCAAAAGGGAGACTGTATAATATGAATAACAATTGTATGTAATTCTGCAATTAGATGTCTATTTTACAGATCTTAGAAATACATTATAAAATCCTAGGATTTCACTTCATCTCTGGATTCGGCCTTGGGCCAAGGACTTGTTAACAGCAGCAGCTGTTGTGAACCCAAATGCAACCTACCCTAAAGTACTTGTCTTCTTTGTGATTTGCTGTGATACCTTTTTTAATGAAGAGTAGGTTTTCCCCTTTTCTTTTCCCTGCAGCACAAATTACCATTGTTGGTGCTGAGATCCAAGATGGCAGCCAGCAAGAGACTCCTGAAGAAGCCTGGAGAAATTTGCAAATGTGGAATGAAAAACGTCCTTAACATTGAGGAAGTTAATTTATTGACTTGCCAAGGGCTCATTGTACCTAACAACTCATGGTATGGTACAGGGAACTTGCCAATCAAAATAAACTTTCCAGCAGAGCACCCACTCAAACCGCTGAAAATCACATTCCAAAGAAAGATCTATCACCATAACATTGATGGAAAGGGGAAGATCTGTATGCCAGTAATTAGTTCTGAAAACTGGAAGCCAGCAACCAAACCCGAGCAAGCAATCTAGTCCCTGATAACCCTGGTGAACGACCCCTGTGGACTGACCTATTTGAAAAATACTCTAAGGACCATAAACAATTCTGTAAGAATGCTGAAGAGTTTGCACAGAAATGGGGGAAAAGTGGCCTGTAGAGTAAAAAGTGCTGGGTTAGATTCCAGCAAATGTGAGTGGAGACCCCTCAGCAGTGCCTTCCGACACCCCGCAAAGCAGGACTCTGTGGAAAATTAACATGTTTCATCACCTTGAGTTCCGCTTGCTAATTTTCTACAGTTTTCTTAATCAAAAGTGGCCTAGGTAATCTGTAAGAAAAAAAGGGTAAAAATTTTAAAGTATTCCAAAAATAAATTGCTGGTGCTGAATGATGTTCTGCTACAGTTAGGAAGAGAAGTCGGAAATAAGCTTTACTGGGTAAACACCTGACATGATGGAGCTCATTTTCTTATGAATTATGGTAAAGGAAGGGAAATGATTAACTTAGAACCAACATGTCCAAAACAGCAATGAATTTTTCTGCAAAATTGTTATGGGAAAACTCACTCCTTTTCACCTGACATTAGAAGGGTAGAAAAGTGAATAGAGATATTTTTCAAATATTTTCACTTAATAAACATGAAGAATTAAATAAAAGATATTATAGTTAATATGACAAAAAAAACCTTAAATAAAAATGCACACACTGCTTGTTTGGTGTTAATTTAAAGATTTTACCTATTTATTTTTAGAGAAAAGAGAGGGAGAGAAAGAGAGAGAGAGAGAAACATCCATGCGTGAGAGATGTTGCCTCCCGCATGCCCCACTGGGGACCTAGCTGGCATCCCACATGTGCCCTGACCGAGACTCCAACCAGCGGCCTTTAAGTTTGCAAGCTGGCACTCAACTGTCTGAGCCACACCAGCAAGGCTGTTTGGTGTTAATTTTAAAGAATAACCCCCAAAAGGAATTGTTATCTTAGCTATAAAAACCTCTACACTAATGCATGATATCTGATTTTGCTACCTAATTTATCCACTAAAGAGCCATGGCTTTTTTGCAAAGCGCATTACCTCCTCTGTGTAGTTTGTCATGTGTAATAATGACAGACATTGGATTTAATGATACTCGAGATCCTATTCAATGCTGACATTTTATGATTTGTGAAATATTTTATGTGTTACATATTAATATATAATTTTTTATTTTTAGTTACAGGAAAAAGTGCATAACATTTTTATTTTAACTCTTAAGGGTACAGTTCAGTAATGTTAATATTCACATTGCTTTATAGCAGATCACCAGAATTTTTATATCTTGCAAAGCTAAAAGCTCTATACCCATTAAGCAACAATTTATTTCCTCCTTTTCCTAAGCGCTTCGTGACTACCATTCTAGATCGTTTCTGTGAATCTGTCTTTTTGTGATTACTTTATTGAACTTAGAATAATGTTCTTAAAGTTCATCCATATTATAACATATGACAGGATTTCCTTTCTTTCTAATGCTGAATAATATGCCCAGAAGGTATTGAGCCATGCAATATGAAAAATAGAGACATTTATTGAAGATACAAGAAATATTGCACATAGGGCAATGACACCTAAGTCCCCTTCAAAATAGGCACCTTGGGACCTCGCACAGTTCTTCCAGCATCTCTTCCACTGTTCAAATCACTCTGCAAAGTCCTTTGTTGGAATCACCATCAGCTGCCCCAGTGTATTTTCCTGAATCTCACTGACAGTCTGAAATCTCTTCTCTTTCAAAGGTGATTTCAATTTTGGGAAAAGCCAGAAGTCACAGGTCACCAAATCTGGGCTGTAGGAGTGCTGAGTCACCTGGGTGATTTGATGTTTTGCCAAAAATCTCTGCAGGAGACATGATTCATGAGCGAGCACATTGTTGTGATGAGGCTGCCATTCACCAGTTGCCCATAGCTGTGTCCATTTTCATTGTATTGCATCTCTCAACTGATGAAGAAATTGAGGTAGAACATGAACATGGTGTGCAGATATTTCTTCCAGACCCTGCTTTAAACTCTTTTGGAGAGGGGTGTGTGTGTGTATTCAGAAAAAAAAAAAAAAATATATATATATATATATATATTCAGAAATGGGATTGCTGGATCATCTGGTAGTTCTATTTTTGAGAAATTGCTGTATTTTTTTATAATGGTTCAGACATTATGTATGTTGTGTATTTTAAATGTATTATTTAATTAATTGTAATCATTTGAATTATGGTTTCATTTCTTAACCTTCAAAATATTTAGAAGAAATTTCATAAGCATTCTGGTGGTTGTACCCAGAAATCACTACTGTTCTTGGTAATATATCAAGCAAGTCCTGTTATGAGGTATCTGTCCAGGAAGGTTAACTAGAAAAGTTATGAGACCTAATACAGTTGCTTTTCTTGGGCTTATAGATAGTGATACAATCAGTGGAAACCACATCTTTCATTTTCTATAATTTATTTCTGACAGAGTAACTATGGATATAACAAAATAAGGGGATTAAGTATTCATTCTATGAATGGGAAAGAGGGAATTAGATGGGGCTGGGTGTGATCTTTTGTCTTTCAAACTGTCTCCTTAAAATCCTGAAAGAACACTCTGATTTTACAAAAAGATGGAGAGAGAGCAGAGCCTTGCCTGTACATTCTAGGTTAAATGATTCAGAGCTGTTCTGTCCCTTAATTGTTTGGAGCTGTGGTATGGTGGATAGAAAGCTGTGAGGGAGTGCCTTTTCCTTATATGGAGCTGCTATTGCAGTTCCAAATTCTCGCCAGAAACAGAGTTGCATAGCACAGTCCTTTGGGAGACCTCAACTAAATGAAACCACTAACTAGAATCTGGATAAAAATGTGTGTTTTTAAAACTCATGTTCCAGGAGGAATGCAATTTAAAAGGGATGATGCCTTGGTAATTTTTTTTCTGCTGCAAATATTTAGTAAAGAATAAGTATGGCATATATTAATAATTCAAAATTGTATAAAGGTATATAAACTATGAAAAATTGTACAACGGGAAGTTTATAAAACATTTGATTTTTTTCAGTGTTCATTCAATTAATATTATAATTTTATTTAATAATGTACTACAAGATAGACAAAAATAAATCTGCTTACAAGATTTTGCATACCTATATGTTTAATGCATCAAAACTCTATGTTATACATGTCTGGCATTATTTTAAATCATTAGGAAACAAGACTGAGAGATACCTAACCAACTAAAGAAGACAGAAAAGACAAAATGAACAGAAATTAAGAGTGTACAATTGTTATAATAGAGAGCTGCTCATATTTACATGATTTCATGGAGCAAGACCATATAATTAAGGGCTCTGTGTGTTACAATAATTAGTTTGAAATCTATGGTGAACCATTGAAAGGTTTTAATTAAGGTAAGGGTACTATATATTCAGGTTTATTTTGGAAAGGTAGCTCTGGCAGTTCTTAGAATTTTGATTAAAATGAGATAAAGTACAGTTAAAATACTGGTTTAGAAACCACGGCAGTAATACAGGAAAGAAGCAGTGACAAATTCAGTGTTCAAATGAAAGGACAAATTACAAATGTATAAATGTGTTTGGTCAAATGTGACCAAAATAGACACAAATGGTGATTATTATGAATGAGAAGCATAAGAGAAAGGACAAATAAAGTATGCTTATAAATCTTTCTAAAAATGTGAGAGGCGGTGTTTGGGCAGGACATGGAAGAGCAATGGGGGGAAATGGGGACAACTGTAATGTACAACAATAAAAAATAAATAATAAGTCTATTCACTAGGGAGTTAGAGGAATATCCCATTTGAAAAATAGGATAGACTACAAAAAGAATCATTGAATCATCAAATCCAAAAAAATAAAAATAAAATAAAATAAAATAAAATAACAAAATAAATGAAGGCAAAGTTCACTGTCTGGCTTAGCTGTATATAATATATTGTTATAATTGGAAAGGGAGTGAAGGAATATAACAAGAGTTAAATAGCTTTATGTGCTATATAGGAAATTGAAAAATAATATATAAAGTTGAAATATGATTAGGAATGTATAATGATGTCACATAGAAATATGAAAGTTAATACTACCATTTATAATGGAAGGAATTAAAAATGTTTATTGCACCTGGCTGATGTAGCTCAGTGGATTGAGCGCGGGCTGGGAACCAAAGGGTCCCGGTTTGGTTCTCAGTCGGGGCACATGCCTGGGTTGCGGGCCAGGTCCCCAGTGAGGGCCATGTGAGAGGCAACCATACATTGCTCTTTCTCCCTTCCTTTCTCTCTAAAATTAAATAAATAACTGTCTCCTTTTCTCTTGCTGTTTCTAAGATTCTCTCCTTATTTTTAATCTTGGGTAATGTAATTACGATGTGTCTTGGTGTGTTCCTCTTTGGGTCCAACTTCTTTGGGACTCTCTGAGCTTCCTGGACTTCCTGAAAGTCTATTTCCTTTACCAGCTTGGGGAAGTTCTCCTTCATTATTTGTTTCAATAAGTTTTCAATCCCTTGGTCTTCCTCTTCTCCTTCTGGCACCCCTATGACTCGGATGTTGGGACATTTAAAGATGTTCTGGAGGTTCCTAAGCCTCTCCTCACTTTTTTGAATTCTTGTTTCTTCATTCTTTTCTGGTTGGATGTTTTTTTTTTTTCTTTCTGCTGGTCCACTCCGTTGATTTGAGTCCCAGTTTCCTTCTCATCCCCATTGGTTCCCTGCACATTTCCCCTCATTTTCTTTATATTATCCTTCATTTGTTCTAGTAATTGGGACCATCTTTCTTCAAATACTGT
>PVJI01008843.1:21434-68494 GCA_004026765.1 Micronycteris hirsuta
GGGGCTGGAGAGAAGTATTCCAAGTCATGAAAGGCAAGGATCTACATTCAAGAATACTCTATCCAGCAAAGCTATCATTTAGAATGCAAGGGCAGATAAAATGCTTCTCAGATAAGGTCAAGAAGTTCATCATCACCCAGCTTTTATTATATGAAATGTTAAAGGGGTTTATATAAGGCATGAAGAGATATCAACAGGGGAGTAGAAGGGGGAGAATGGGGGAAAAGGTGCAGAGAATAAGTAGCATAAATGGTAGGTAGAAAACAGACAAGGAGAAGTTAAGAATAATATAGGAAATATAGAAGCCAAAGAACTTATGTGTATGACCTATGGACAAAAACTAAAGAACGGGGAATGGGGGGGTGGGGGTGGAAGGGAAGAAAGGGGGGGAAATGGGACAACTGTAATAGCATAATCAATAAAATATATTTAAAAATATAAACAAATAAATCTTTAAAAATGTTTATTGCTTGGAAGAAAGAATATGGTAGTGTTCATTGAGGGAGAAAGAGCTATGTTCAATTTTAGGATTTGTTTTGTTATTTTTATTTTAAAATTATAAACACAAGTCATTGTACTATGTTAACATTAAAAGTTAAACTATTAAGAAAATAGAAAGAACATGTAAACATTGAATGAAAAAGCTGATTGAAAACTTAATGCTTTAAAGTGAATATCTGGTTAGCACATACATACAGATATGTAAAAATTGGTTTATTATAGATATCAACTACTCTTATCTATGAACAACTGCATTATATAAGTAATCAATAACCACCCATTTTATACTCAAAAATTAATAATGACTAGAATCTTAAAAATTTTTCCTTATTTCTTCTTGTTTTTGAATTCCTTGTTATATGCCGGTTCCTAGACAATTAAAAATTTTTTTAAATATATTCATTTTTTACAGAAACAATATTCCTGTGTTATGGATAAATGTAGAACCACACACTTGTAAATAATGTATTCCTAACGTGTTTGAAAATAAAATTACCTTGAAGACAAACCATAGACTTCGGTATTACAGGTTTGGTCATGTTGGTCACAGTAAGTTTCAAACGTTATTCCCTCTCTGGGTCCTGCATGTCCCTCGTTCCTCAGCTCCAGGAAGCCCATTGGAACTAATGAGTTGGGGATTATGTCTGAGTTGCTTATCCTTACACCCCCAGGAGCTATTGCCTGAAACATATGAGGTTCCTAATAAATATTTATTGAAGACTTAATAAGTTTCTATAGATACAAGCACTGCTTCTGCCATTGCTGTCATTTTAGAAAAAGAAATTCCCTATTTTAACTTTGTAAAAGTGTTCATGTGTAGTTTATTTTACAATGAGTATTAATCACTCATTCATTTTACATTAACACTTTAACAAATGTAGAATTTAAGTGTAGTATTTGAGAACTAGTCAAGTACTTTTTTTCCCAAAACAACCAATATTTCTAGCATTACTTTTTAAAAAACCACAATAACTCCACTGATTTCACATGACAATCTTATGGTACATTAAAGTGGCATAATTCATCATTCACAAATTTGTTAATTATTTGCTTCCATGTTCTAGTGCCAGTATCATATGGAATTAATCATTTTTGTGTTATGAAAAGATTTAATATAAGAAAATTTCTATTTTTAAATCTTCAAATTACTCTAAAATATGAATAAATATTCAGTGCCACAATCTACTTTTTATCAAACTTTTTCCCATGGAATGCTTTCTGATCTGTATTCTATTTTATGGAATAATCATATTGGTATATTGGTGTGTATTATTTTTATTAGCTTTTTTATGGTATATTTTTACCATCTTTTTTTCACATTTTTGCATTTTTTCGAGTGGCTTGCTTATGAGTATGTAGTTACATTTACTTTCTCCTACTAATTCAAAGAAAAAGCTTTAACCTTTAATGAATGTAGTTTTCAAAATGTTAAAAAATTAAATGATTAATGCTTTGATATACTAACTTAACCTATATGACATTCTATAATTTAGAAAAAGTCATCTTATTTCTGTTAGGAATATTGTGACATCATTTTATCCTGTCTCCCAGCCCATCTCTTTATCCTCTTCATATGTCTAAGAAAACTGACAGCCACTCAGAGATTTCATCTTCAATTTCTTTCTTGGCTCTCTTGGGTGGATGTCATCCAGGCCAAGAGATTTGCATTTCTAAAGAGCAACTAAGCATCCTTTAAAAATATCATTTTTTAAAACCTTCCCCTCTACCTTAGACTTCATATCGCTTTTACTAATGTTGATTCTACCTTTTGTTTTCTGGGTCACCATCCACTTGAACAGTAAAAGCTGAAAACGTGTACCATTTTTTGCTCATATATTAGCAATAAACCATTATCTATTTTATGCTAATTTTGCTTTAAAAATTGAGCTTACAAGTTAATGTTCATTTGTTATAACTACCTTTGATTATTATGCTCTCTATTTTGTCTTTTTGTCTTTCACACACTTTATTTCAATAACTAAACTCTTTGGATACCCTTACTATTTTCTTTTCTCTTAGCATAGTTTGTGGATGTATCTTCAGAATTTTATTCCTGAAAGCAGTCAATTATTACCATTAGTATTTTTCCTGTTCATGAATCTTATATCACCCTGTAAATACTAAAACCTCAATAATTGTTTGTATTCCTATCTATCTCTTGTATTTAAAAAGCATATATATTCCCTTTCGAAGGGTGTATATTTGACTAGACTTAAGTAACCAGCCTGGACAATAATAAGTTCTGTAAGTTCAAATAGAATCTTTTTTAGATTTTCTGTCATTTCAACTTCCCTGCCACTCAATTATTTCTTATTGGTTGGAATTAAGTACAGAACAGATATTTCTCTCATCATTCTCTCTGCTTCTAAGATATTAAATTGACAGTAAGGTCAGCCAAGTATTTACCAGATCCAGCTTTTAACAGACCCAGCTTTTAACAGAATGAGTTTTGTGGAAGCTCTGGAAGATTAAATCCTACCTTTTTATATTATTGTCAGCTCCTTAAACTCTGAGTTCCTGTTTTCTTGTCTATAATATGACATAGAAAGTCCTTTTTTTTTGCTAGTGCATTTTACATATTTTCAATGTGTAAATGAACTGAAAAATGTTGAAATAGTTTTTAAAATGCTCTACAAATATTCTATGGATTTTATTTTATGTATACATTTTAAAAATGGTTTTGTTTGATTGAACCACAAATTCTACAATATCAGAACTCTCTTAATTTCTTTTACTATGTGGAACACACCTAACAGGTAGGTTATCACACAAGTAATTTGCTTTATCATCTGTCATATAACTAGACACACATAATTATACCCACAGTAAATAGTTAATTGAACACTACAATGAATTAATATAAATGACTAATTTAGGATTTAATGGTACTATATTCTGCATGAACAATAAGCATATCTAAAGATGTCCACCTCCTAATCCCCAGAACCTGTGAATATGTGAGGTTATGTGACAAGGAGGAACTAGGTTTCAGATGATATTAATTTTGCTTATTCGCTGAGCTTATGTGCAATTATCCAGGAGGATGTAGTGTAATCAAAAGGGTCCTTAAAAATGGAAGAGAGAGGTAGATGGGAGAGTCAGAGTCTGAGTGTGTGATGTGAAGGCACCTCGACTCACTGCTGCCACTGGCTGAAGGAAGCTGGTTGGATGGAGAAAGATGACTATGAGCCAAGGAATGTCAGTGGCTCTGCAAATTTAAAGGGGTCAAGGATTGGAGTCTGTCTTAGAAACTCCAGAGGAAATATAGCCCTGATGCCACTTGGATTTCAGCCAAGTTGGACCCATTTCAGATTTCCGACCTCCCAAACTGTAAGATAATTTGCATTGTTTTAAGGAACACCATTTGAGGCATTTTGCTTCAGCAGTCATAGATAACTGACACAATCTATATTCATTTGCATTATTAGAACCATTATAAAATAAGCATGCTTCTGAATAAAAGCACTTTTAACAAATGCATAAATTGAGAACCACGGTGGTGGGATTGTGGAAACAGATTTCTTCTACCATTGTAGTCTATGTCCATTTACTTGGTAAAGTGACCAAATAGGAGAGGCAAAACAATCGCTTTTAATCTTTTGCCAATAAGCCAACGTTGTGGATTTGATCTCCAGTCAGGGAACATACAAGAAGCAATCAATTAATGCATACATAAGTGAAATACCAAATCAATGTCTCTCTCTCTCTCTCTTCCCCCCACTTCCACTCTCTTTCTAAAATCAACAAATAATTTATTTAAAATCACTTGCCTGCACAGGTCATTAATGCTTTGTTTCAGAAAGAACCTTAGCACTAGTTCAGTATTAAACAATTAAAATAGTATTTAAATAAGCTGTGATCAATTTTATGGTAAAAATCTATGAGCCTAAGTTGATGCATAACAGAATTATCTCATATGATTTTTCAATGGGTTTCAGAGTTTCATATCTTAGAAGATTTACCAGGAAAGATTAAAATTTGCTTAGTTAAAGGTGGAATGATGTTTGCAAAGACCCAAGGATAAGGGGAAACATAAAATAAAGGAAATAAGTTTTATATGACTTAAATAATAAAGCATAAGATAAGAATGATCAGAGATGGCACAGTGGACGTGATAATAGCTAACATGTCTTAAGAACTATGTGCCAAAGCTTTCTTCCAAGTCTTTTATGTGGATTATTTCAGGTATTCCTCAGAACAACCCTAAAGGTTGTTTAAAAATATAGTATGCTCAACAATACATTATAGTTGGTAAGACCATGGCACTGAAGCCAGATTGCTTATAGATTATTAGCTATGCAACTTTTGGGAAGTTATTTAAACTCTTTGTGCCTTATTTTTTTCATCTGCAAAATGGGGGTAATGAGAGCATATGTATTTGATAGTTATATTGTGAGTATTACATGAACTAACAGCTGAAAAGCACTTAATAACTGGCATATAGTAAGTACAATTTTAGTTACTAATGGTAGTATTTCCACTTACCATTTTCAGAAACTATCAGACTATTCCTTTTAAAATATGTCAGAACACATTAATATGCTCCTCAACAGCGTAGATTGGATTCTCTACTTCTTCCCACCCTCTACAAGAGTTACACTGTCCACCTCATTGTTCGTCAAACATTCCAATTCAGAACACTCACCCTAACTGCTCTTCTTAACCAAAACAACTGTTCCTACAGATATACTCAAAACTCGTACCTTTATTTCTCTCAGGTTTTCTGCGACAGAATTTTTAATGATCATCTTATATCAAACAACAAGGCCTAAGTGAAGGAAATTCGATTAGACACCCATACAACTTTATGACCTGTACCAATGATTTTAAATGTAAAGTCTTAGCTCTTCAGTGAGCTTTGCCTTTTCAACATAAGAACCGGAGACAATACATGTGAAATAACTGTCCTCAGAAAATGGACAACAGAGCACAGCACTGTGATCTCTAAAAGAATGGAAATAGTGAGATGCAGACTAAGATTGTCATTGCTCTCTGACAGAAGCAATTTCCAAACTGAGGGGGTGGAAAGAAGAATGCAATCCAAATTTGGCAGATTTTCTAAGGTCAGGAGACAGAGGTCAGAGTTTGAGGCCTTGGGTGGCTGGAAGATGAGAGGAAGCACAGCAAAGAGGAGGGAACTGTACAAAGAAAGAAATCCCATAGATTTGCACAGGGGTGAACTGGAATTTGTGCAGTGTATGCCTAGTATAAAACTCTGTTCATTTGGTCAAAACAGACCAGAGAGTCACAATAAAAATTCCCAGAAGTCATACTGGATAGGAGATGTTTGAGTTTTAACCAGCCAGTGATCACGGATAGAGTCAGTAGTACCCCCAAAAGGAACACTTCTTAATAATAAAACTAACCTCTTTCTGAAATGGAGAATACTTTAGACCACATTAACAACTTTAGCCTGTTTATACAGCATCAAACTAATCCACTTGTAACTTAACTGTCTATCATAACAGAAAACAGCACTCATGCAATGAAGACAACAAGATCCAAAGCACCGACAACATAATATCTATAATATCTGTAGCAGTCTCCTTAGGCTGCCATAATAAAATTTCACACACTGAATGGCTTAAAAAGCAAGCATTTATTTTCTCACAGCTCTTGAGGCTAGAAGTCCATGATCAATTCACCAGGTAATTTGATTTCTGATGATTGCTCTCTTCTTGGTGTATAGATGGAAGCTTTCTTGCCAGGTCTTCACATGGCTTTATCTCTGTGCATACAAAGAGCAAGAAAATTATTTTGATGTCTCTTCTCATGCCACCACCCTTATGAAGTAATTTAACCTTAATTACATCTCTAGAGACCTCATTTCCAAACACCATCACATTGGGCAGCAGTGCTTCAACACATGAATTTTGAAGGGATACAATTTAGTTCGTAAAAATATCCAACATGTAAGAAACCATGACAAAGATTATCCTCTGACAAACAGATGGAAAGGAATTTGATCTCTCAGTCCAGTAACTTGTGAGGAACTGAATCCTGCCAACAACCACTTATGTGAACTTAGATACACTAAGTGTATCTTCTCACAGCTCAGTCTCAATGTGACAAGATCCCTAGACAACACCTTGATTTCATGCAAGTGAAAGACATTAAAGCAGAGGATTGACTAGCTGTGCCCAGGTCCTGACCTACAAAAACTGCAAGAATATAAATGTGTTGCCTTAGTAAATTGCATTTTTGGAAATTACAAGAAAAAAATTACAAGAAATTAAAAGGGAATGACTCTTTCCTTGGGCACCCTTTTGATCACTCCTATGCAAATGATCCCTTACTGTATAAACAAATGTCACTTCTTTTTATACTTTTATATTTTAAATAAATGGATCATACAGTGTGTATATTTAGTTTGTGCCTGGCTTATTACATTTAAATCATATTTATAATATATATCCTTAAAGTATCATAAATATAATTTGTTCTCATTAGTGTATAATAATCTATTGTGCATATAGGACATAAATTATTTATTGATTTTCCTTTTTTAATTTTTTTACGTTGTTATTGTTGGCACTTTGAGTAGTAATCAGTGTTTTTGGACCTTGCAAATGGTGATGCTATAAACAGTCTATACATGTCATTTGATGGGCAGATATTACTCATTTCTTATAGGTGTATTTTAGGGCAGCAATTTCTGGGATACGGAATATGCATTTACCTTCAGTAAGTATAGTAAAAGTGTCTTGTAAAGTTTACAGATTCATACAGTAGCTGTTTTGTAGTCTAAGAAACTAATTTTATAGAAGAGATAACTGAGACGTATTGTGTGTAAATATTCAAACCTTAAGTATTTTGATGAATTGAATGCCTATATTTTGCTTTGCTTCTTTTAAATATACATGTGGTAACATGTGACCCAGTAAGTGTACTTTGCATTTGTCCCAGGAAGATGGACACATATGTCCACACAAAAACCTATGCATGAATATTTATAGCAGCTTTGTTTAAAATATTTCAAACTGGATGCACAGATATTCATGTCCATCTTCCTGGGACATTTGCAAAGTACACTTACTGGGTCACATGTTACCACATGTATATTTAAAAGAAACAAAGCAAAATATACCACACATAGTTTATCCACACCATGGGATACTACTCGAAAGAAACAACTATTGATCCAATTTGGATGAGTCTTAGGGGAATTATGCTGAATGAAACAAAAGCCATCCCCATAAAGTTATATACTGTATAATCCCATTTATTTAAGAGTCCTGAAATTACAAAATTAGAGAAATAAAGAAAAAAATTAGTGGTTACCAGGGTTTTGGGGCTGGGTAAAGTAAGAGAAAAAGTGGGTGTGGTCACTGAAGGACCACAGAAAGGATCCTGGTAGTGATGCAAAATGTCCTGGGTCTCCTCTGTCAATGTCATCATCCTGGTGGTGATACCAGACAATTGGCAAGATTATATTTTTAGAGGAAACTAGGTAAAGAGTCTTTCTAGGTACAGGGTCTTTCTGTACTTCTTTTTCAACTGCATGTAAAAGTACAGTATCTCAAACCAAAAATTTGATTTAAGAAATGCATATGAGTCTCACTACTTAGCATTCTGATTAGAGGAGAGTAGGGTTCAAATTTGATAAATGAACAGACAATCAGAACCATGTTACACACCACATAACCACAGTTGCCAGGGGAAGAAATATATCACTTCTTTATTTTTAATTTGCCCTTTCAAATTTTGTATGAGTATTCTTTAAATAACATTAGGTTTAAGAAAAGAACTGAAAGAACTCCGAGGCAAAGCTATATTTTACACAATAGGGATTAGAAACTTTCCAAGAATAGGAAAATAATCTGTAAGAAAAAACACAATAAAATGTATTTTATTTCAGGACCCATCCCTCCCAAAAGACTTACATTCACTAATTCACACCCAGTCGCCTCTTTACACTCCCCTAAATCCCACCACTGGGGAAAATAGTAGCTGAAAATAAATTCTAGAAGCTTCAGTATACATTGGATTTCAGATCACCTTATATTTTGCTTAAAAATATTAAAGACATTTTAATATTTATTTGGGTACTTATTATATATTTATTATTTACTGTAATACCAGTATTTAAAATTTTTCCTTTTTCCTCAAAAATTCTTAACTATTTTGAGGGAGGAGGATATGGACTTCATTAGTCTTGCAAATCACATGTCCCTTTCTTAGAATAGTATTTTTTAAGTGTGTGAAACAAAATTTATAGAATTGCATAGGGTAATCAGTTTTATTGGAATGCATTTAACAAATTATTGTAAAAAATTATGACATAGTAATTATGTGCTTTTTACTAATGCATTAATTTATAAATTAATTTGTAAACTACTATGATTTTGTCAGGGATGAGGGTAAATAGTATTTGTGATATCTTTAACAATTCTAGTGTGATGTGAAATTAGGTCTGATTTCTATTAGAAAACAGGTGGTGCTAATACTACTGTTGTATGTTGTCTAGATAAGTTATTTTTTTAAAGGCTTGATTTTAGACAGAGTTAGTGAACATCTAAATGTAGTGTTCCTCTTCTTCCAATCTGAGTTGACAGGGGCGAGTAGAATGCAGCACACACGCAAGACATCACAATAAGAAGGATAAGGTCTGAGGTTCTACTGTAAAACTCGGTGACTAGAGTTGATAACACTGCATTGCATAACTAAAATTAGCTAAGAGAATAGACCGTGAATGTTCTTACAGGGAGAGAGAGAGGAAGCAGGAGAGAAAGAGAGACAAATATCTGAGGCCATGGATGTGTTAGCCACGGGGGGCAGGGAGAATCCTTTTATAATGTATATGTATATCAAGTCACCAGAATGCACATCTTAAATATTTTACAATTTTATATGTAAATTACACCTCAAGAAAGTTATTTTTATATATACACATGTATGTGTATACGTATATAATACATATGTATGTAGACATATGTATGTATAATACATGTATATGTGTATATATATTATGTATAAAATTATATACACACACTCATATCTATATAAAGCTCTCAGAACAGAAACCCTTTCCATATTTCACTAGTCAAACTTAATCAGGGCCAGAAGACTCTAAAAGAAAATTGGCCACATTAGGTATACAAGGGAACTGAGGTATTTCCAAAGTCTTTTCTGTGTTCCAGTAAGGTGTGGGAAACAAAAAGGTAATAATTTTTCCAAAAATGCAAAATAATAATAAATAAAATACTAATATCACAGATAGACCATGGGTTTTGGAAAAAATTACCAATAAGAATGGAAATGACTAAGCAACAATTTTTGAAGCCCATCAATGAAATAATGGAAGTCTCTGCAGCTGTCTTTATGGTCATATGAAATTGAAGACATAGCAATCCACTACTCCCTTCATATACATCTTCTCACTAGACAAGTCCCTCAGATCTCAATTGAATTAAGCCATTGTGTTCAGGCCAAATAGGCTTCAAAGTAAATTGAGTTGTAAAAAATAAAGAAAACTATCCATCTTCTGTGCTGAGCTTTTGGACTGGAATATATACTTACTCTATAAGTAAAAACTCATGTTTCAGGCTGTTTCCTGCCAATTACTAACAAGAAATGAGTCTTTGGGTAAAATTTTAGTCCAAATATCAGGAATATTAACCTTTACACTGCCATCCAGGAAGCTGAGCCCTCTACAAGTAAATTGAGGTAATATATGTCTAACGACTTTGTAAATGAGAAAGTACAATGACAGTGCAACTTTAATTTTTTCAAAGTCTATAAGTTGTACTTTTTTTCAGTTACTTGTGATGTGTTGGATATTAAATGATTTCTTCCTGGAAGAAGATTTACTCTATACGGAGATATGACATACTCTCAATAGCAATTAATTGCAGATCAGGTAAGTATTGGACTAATTTTCAAGGTAGTTTTTTCAGAAGGATGGTAAGTGAATTTCAATGGATAAGTCAGGATAGGAGCTAGCTATGCAGCAGAAGAATAATTTGAATTATGGGGTGGAAGAGAAAGCGAGCTGACATTGGAACTGCCTTAGCAAAGGCATCATAGTTGGAGATACGCATAGTCATTTTAGGGCAGAGAGAAACCTGGTGTGTCTAGGTTGAATAGGTCAAGTAAAATAATTCTAAGGAAAATTTATATATTATTTTACATGTAATCCAAAAGCTATAAAAAGGAATGAAGTACTGCTAACATTCTGCAATGAGGGTGAATGTCAAGAATGCCATGCTAAGTAAAATAAGACACAAAATGTCATGTATTATGCTATTCCATTTTTATGATCTATTGAGAACAGATACATCCATAGAGACAGACACAGATCGGTGGTTGCCAGGGGCCAGGAGAAGAGAGAAATGGGAGCAACTGCTTAATGAGTGTGGGGTTTTATGTTCAGGTGATGGAAATGTTTTGGAACTAAATAGAACTGTTGGTTGCATAACACTATGAATGTACTAAATGCCACTGAATTGTTCACTTTAAAATTACTAATTTTATCTTATGTGTTTTATCCTAAATGAAAATAATATGAAAAATAAAAAAATGAAAGAACAATGTCCAAAGTGGGCTGGTGAGCACTGTTTCAGCAGCGTACGTATAGGAACTAAATTCCATCCACATCTCCTGTCAAAAATGTTTGGGAAGTATTTTCATGAACTTGATGTGTCATATTCAGTGAGTTCTATCATTTCAATTTTACATATTAAATACCTTTCCTTGTCATCTCAGCATTTGTTTAATTTTTGCATGTCTTTTAAAAACTTCATATTTACCAAATATGCAAATTCTCAGACATTTTTTATTGTAGTAATCCTCCTAGAAAAATACAATAAATGTGTCCCTCTTTTGCCAAATTCAGTCGATCACCGTTTATTATTTATCATGTCTTCATGATGGCTTTTGCAGTTAGCACATCCTTTATTCTCATTTAGGGTATTGCTAGTTGGAAATTCAAATAATCCCTGACTCCTCCATTTTTCCAGTTACAGAACATTATTCTTTGCAACTAGAATACTTTTATCGAGAGTGGTATAAATCTGTTTCTCAGGTGAAAAAATTACAAAAGACTAATTAGTGCACCTACTTATCTTGTATCTTTCTGATGCCTAATCACAACCCAGGACACCTGTTTTTAAGGTCTCTTCAGAATCCAAGATATATGAAAACCTCGTGTTCAAGTTTCAAGCCACTCTAAAGAAAAAGCATGTGAATTAAGATAAAAAAAAGAAGGACATTACCTAGTTGAGTCAGCTCCACTTAAGAAACTTCAGTAAATCTCAGGAAACCCTTCTGTTTATAACTCCTTGGTCATAATTAACTGAGAGATTCAACGAAATAGAACATTTTAATCAAACAATCACTTCCCTGAATAAAATTTAGAGCTTTGTCATATTGAATTACAAAATAGTTATCAGGCAGGTGGTCAACAATCTCTTCCTTATGCATTTTAAATAATATATACATACTAAATAAATATATTAAATATTTCACATTATATATTCTTATTATATATTATGTGTTAACTGTGTATGTGAACTATAACAAGCATTATGTCAGAGACTCTAATTTTATTCATTAAACAAGTGTTTTTTGACTACCTCCTGTGGTTTTGGCACTAGAGTAAGCATGAAAGAGGAAAATCAGACTGGCTTCTAATTTCAGGGAGCCTATAGTCATGTGAGAGAAACATTCTTTAATATAATAAATGTATAAAAAAGCATTGAAGTATAAATTAAAGAACAGCCTTATATGAGAGCATGTCACAAGACTAACCTGAATTACACTGGAGAGAGAATCATCTGAATAGAGCAGGCCCCGAATAACTTTTTGCTAACATCATTTCAATTTGTTGTAACATCGATGAGAAAAAAAATCAATTCCCCACCAGGACCACTGTCTGTGTGAAGTGTGCTTTCTCTCCCCATGCCTGAGTGGGTTTTCTCCTGGTCTTCCTGTTTCCTCCCGCGTCTAATGCATGTGCCCACTAGGTTAACTGGCAGGTCTACGTGGCCCCATATGAGGGAGTGCTGGGTGTGTCTACATGGCCCCAGTATGAGGGAGTGCTGGGTGTGTCTGAGTGGCCCTGCCTGGAGTGTGGTCCTGTGCAGGGGGCCGCTCTGCCTTCTGCGCTGAGTTGCCAGGACAGGTTCTGGCCACTCTCCTTCCTGAACTGAAATATGCAGATTGGAAAATAATGATTTTACTTGCTTTTATTAATTTCTTAAATGTACATATAGCTCACATTTACTTCAGTCTTTAATATTAGGAGTGATTTGGGTCTTTATTTAGAAGTTTGTTTATGTTTTTTGTGATTAGAAATGTGCAATAGAAACTTAACTCTTATTTATAGCAATTAGCCTATGGGAAGTTGGTTTCATTGTATGTTTTACTTAGAATTGCAGTTCCAACAGCCTGTCCGCACTGCTAAGCGAGGACTTATTGTATTCACTGTGAAACTGACATTTGAGCTGAGATCTGAAGGACAATATATGCTAAGTGAGTGGTAAGGATATTTCTAGACAGAACACAGTAGCAAAAACCCAGGGGAGGAAGGGGTAATTGTATATATCTGGGGAGAATGCAGTTAAAGGGTTTAAGGGCAACAAGAAAAAGGAAGGGGGAATGGTAGACCCTAAGACCATAAAAGGCCTCTTCAAAAGTGTTAAAGGATCTTACAGGAACTGAGTGCCACAGCTCCGTGCATCATACTTTATCACTAATTCAGAGACACTTTTTTTTTTAAGATTTTATTTATTTATTTTTATTAATTTTAAAGATTTTATTTATTTATTTTCAGAGAGAGGAGAAGGGAGGGAGAAAGAGCAATGTATGGTTGCCTCTCACACCGCCGTCATTGGTGACCTGGTCCGCAACCCAGGCATGTGCCCCGACTGGGAATCCAACCAGGACCCTCTGGTTCCCAGCCCGCACTCAATCCACTGAGCTACACCAGCCAGGCCTATTTATTTATTTTTAGAAGAAGGGAAGGGAGGAAGAGAGGGAGAGAAACAGCAATGTGTGGTTGCCTCTCATGTGGCCCCCACTAGGGACCTGGCCTGTAACCCAGGCAGGTGCCCTGACGGTGAATCGAACTGGCGACCCTTCTGGTTCCCAGCCCGCGCTCAATCCACTGAGCTACACCAGCCAGGGCCAGAGACACTTTTTATAATTCCACACACTCAATGCCTTTATTGCTTTTGTATTCACTGCTCTTCGTGCTCTCTCTCCCTGACTTGTTCGGGCACGGCCCAGTCCTCTCCGCAGACCTCGCCTGCTTGAGCCACACCCTTTGACACAGCGCATGTGGAACCTGTGTCATGTCTGCCCTGACATCAGCTGCACACCCTTAGTCATGATTACAAAAATATCTTAAGCGGTATATTTCTATTTTGCTTTTTTCTTATTATTTTACATGTTTGTTTTTTATATTTGCCTCCTCGCTATATTTTGAACTTCTTGAAGTCAGGAGTGTAACTTACTCAAGCTTATGTCCCTAGTGCCCAGCAATACGTTTAGCACAGGTAGTGACTGTATGAATATTTACTGAATGAGTAAATGAATTAATATTGGTGATATTGATTTATTTTACTTTGTAAATCTAGTTCTAATATATTACATTATTATACCAATCAGTCAGGGACTCCAAAATACTTGAGGAGAAAAATAGAATAAAATCATATTTCTTAACTTTTACATGTATTCTGCTTTAAGAATACCATTGGGATACTTTGATGAAACTGTTCTAACACTAATTCTGAATCTCTTTAGCGTGAATAAGAGCAAATTATGTTTATCTTGAGAGTTGAATTTTTAGAAATCTCTGCTGGACATTCTTTCTATTGCTTAATAAACACTTTATTTATTAATTTCGATTTTTAAAGAGCTTTGTGTCCCTCTGTCTGAAATGGAGAAATTGTTCTTATCTGTAGTGTATATGTGCTATAAAAATAGATTCATTGAAAATTGAGATGATAGCAATCAAAACACCATTATTTTGAAGTTATGGTCAATATGTTTACTTGGAAGGAATTCAAATACACATTTTTTTTTTTGCTCTAATTTCTCTCTGCTCCCAACAGTATTTAAAAGGTTGAATCAGATTCTACCATGGGGGGACATCCACAGCACCAATCAAGTTTCTGTGTTACTGGCTTAGTGTTCTACATTTTAACTCAATTCTGAGACTACCTACCAGAGATACCATCAGATTCCATAGGCTAAGGGTTCAGTCCTTTAAAACTATCCCCCTTCTCACTTTAGATTTTGCAAGCCCTGGTTATTACCTGTGCTTCTGGCTATGTTACCAGTGATGTTGGCTCTCAGGTCTTGAGTTCAGCAAAGAAAGAATTCAGAGCCAAGAACTCTAGTGCAAGAGGAAGTTAATTTAGCATGCAAAATGAAAGTACACTGATAGAGAAGATTTGAGTGGGCTGCTCCGACAGCTGCCTTGGCCTTTTAGAAAGAAAGTCACAGTGGCAGAAAAGAGAGCCAGCTTGGCTGCATGGACTCAGGAAACAAGATGCAGAGGCAAAAGAAGGACTCTTGGAGACAGGTTAAAGGGGTTAGCCTGAGATGGACCACTGCTGTCTGTTACTCTCCGGATTGTAAGTCTTGTGGGGGCCGTTATAGTTTAGGAGAAAGAAAACAAAGACACATGCCTAAAGAAAGAAGGCAAGAGCATGCTCCAGAGAGGGCATACATTGGGTCCTTTGTCTTAAGGGTTTTTATCTGTTTTTTAAAGGCAAAACTTTTAGGAGAGGTCTCAGAGAAGGATCTCGGTAAAATATTCATCAGTTTTTCAGGTATGTCCTTTAATATTTTGATTGTTCAAAATGAGCATATAGGGTCAGGGTCATTATTGCTACTGATTGGTCAGCACGAGGGTTGGGGGTCATTGGTCATTGCATCTGCTCCTGATGCCAGCCACAGCATCATTTTGTCTAATTTTGGTTCTTTTCTGCGCCTTGAACTGAATTACAAGTGAGGCCTAAATGTTGTCTCTAGTTTAAACAAAACTCTGTCTCTGTGGTCAACAGACCCGTTACTTCATTCCTAACATTATTTGATGCTTTAAAAACCTCATTGTTCTGAGGGCTTCATGCTTAACACAGTGGTCCAAGGGAGAAGGCAAGTGAGTCAGGGTGCTGGACAAGGCTAGTTTGAATCAGCTATGTGTCTCAGTTTCCCCTTTTTACTTGCCGAGGACATTTTCTGGCTTTTTAGTATCTTGCTTCAGCTACGAATTGGACATTTCTATAACCCTCGCCACGGACTTTAGATGCCAGCAAAAAAATCCAGGTTGTTTTCTGTACTTCTGACCAACTGGCTATAAATCAGAAGTTCCCAAGATCTCCTTCTCAGGGGCAATTAATTTGCTAGAGCAGCGCACCATGCTCAGAGAAACAGTCTATTTACTAGATCACTGGTTTATTGTGAAAAGTTATAATTTAGGAATAGCCAGATGAAAGAGATGCATAGGGCAAGCAAGATATGACAAAAGACATTCACCAACCTAAAAGCATTTTAATCGCCATTCTTTCCGGGACTTTATGGAGATTTTATATCCTAAGTCTGATTAATTAAATCATCAACCTTTGGTGATTGAACTCAATCTCCAGCCTCTATCCGTATGTAACTCTGCTCCCTTTACTCCCCAGACCTGAAGAACTCTTTCTATTTTTTCACTTTTGAAGTGCTCAAACTATTCTTCCCTCCAATTCACTTTTTCTCAAGTTCCTGGATTTTAAAAAATTATGCTTCTGAGATACCTTCATCCTGTGATTTGCTCCAAAGACTAAAATTGTTTCACAAGTTAAGTAGATAAATGTATACATCAATACATTCATGAATAAACAAGAGGTCTAGAGCAGGGAATGGGGGCAGAAAGAGCAAGAACACTAACTTTTATCAGATGGTACTACTTGGACCTGAAGAGGCATTTTAATTTGCATTAAATAAATTTACCTTCTTTGCAACCCTAAATAGTAAGAGACATGGGTATTATATTATCTCTAGCTTCTTCCCTAGAAGATGGGGAGTAATAATGCTAAACTCATGTGGCTGTTGTGCACTTAGACACAAGCATATAAATTGTTTAAAGCATTTCCTGAAAAACAGTGCCTAATATATGTTGCTATTATTAGTATATATTCTATTCCAAGGAAATATCTTAAGGCTAAGAGGTGTTTATTAATTTGTCCAAGTTAATAGAGGTTAAAGCCATGATTCAAATCAATGCCTTCTGGCTCCAAACAAAATATTGTCAGCATTGTGTTTCTCTAAAAGATTTTTTGTGTTTTTTAAAAAAGGCTTTTAGAGACACCTGCTTTAAAAATAAAATTCACTGATGAATTTAATGTGCAAGACTGCCCAATGTGTTGGGGGAGGGTGGCTGGTAACATCTGTCTTTGACCAGGGATGTGCAGAGGAGATTGAATCCAAGAGGAGTAGATCTCAGTGCTCAAGGTTAATTAGAATAAAAAGGACTTAGTTTGGACTGCATTTCAATACTTAAATATCAAAATTTGACTTTAATTAAAGCCTTAGCTCAACTATAAACTATGATGTTATGTTTCCCACCCCCAAAACAGCCTCTTTTACAAAAGATGCATAATATGATTCATTAAATACCAGTGATACGGAGTCAGGATAAAATAGTTATCTATGTTGAGGAGCAGGATTGAAGCATGATGTTAACAGGATGTAGTAAAGAGTAGATAAAGGCTTATAAAACGTTGTCTAAATTAGAACTTATTTTCGCTCATCAACTGTGATTGTATTGTTATATGAAAAAGATATGTTTGTGTTCTTTTAATTTTTAAAATGATCCCAATGTACTCATACGTTGTAATGTTGCCCAATGGAAAAGCACTCATTTAAAAGCAAATTGGCAATCCTGTCATTTCTACAGTAAGTATAAAATTGACACGAGAGTGAGTTTTGGCAACAGCGAAATGAGAAAATGTTCAGTTAGCTCTTTCTTTCCATTATGGCATTAACGTTGACTATCAGAAAACCTTGTTGCTCTTAGGCAAGGGAAGACAGTGTGTGTGGTGGGGCTGATGAATGAGTGGCTCCAATTCAGGTGAGAAACATATTAATTTTCATTACTACAGGGTATGGAGTTTCTCTTGGTGCAACATTTAAGAGTGGGCTTGAGGGAAAAATTCTACTATAATATTATTATTATTATAATAATTAGTTGTGCAAATTAGCTAATACTAATATGAATATGTAGAGAATGTATAGAGACGGAAGATAACGGATTTTTTGTTCTTTTAAAGAAATTATAAGAAGCCTGTACTTAGAGAAAATCCCCTACAACTCTGCTTAGTATATTCTAATGTACCATTTATTAAATGTATATGTATCAATATAAGGTTGATACATATGGCCCATGGGGCTCAGTTGGTTGGAGTGTGGTCCCATAATCAAATGGTTGCCAGCTGGGTTCCCGATCAAGGCACACACCTATGCTGTGGGTTTCAGCCCTGTTTCATGTGCCCATGGCCCCTGGTCTGGGTGCACATGGGAGGCAACCAACCAATATTTCTCCTTCACATTGATGTTTCTTTCTCTCCCTTCCTCTCACCCTTCCTCTCTCCCTAAAAGCAATGAAAAGATTACCTCTGGTGAGGATTAAAATATAATAATAAAATAAAAAAGATATTCATAGAAAAAAACACAGATACATTTTTGCAAACTATTTCTATAATACTAGAAATAAAGAAATCTCTTCTTTTCACTAGAATTCAGGAAAAATAAAAAAAAATAAAGCACTAAGAATATGCTATATTTTCCTATGTCAGTTTGTTTTAAAAAATCAAAATCTGTAGCACAGAGGAGCATGGTGAACATGCAGTTACTGTTTCTGCCAATGACAACATAAATTATTCCTCCATAATAGTGCTAAAATGTTACTTTATAAACACCATTACTTTACAGAATGCATTAATATTTAAACATTCATTTATCTGTCCATGATAACCTAAAAGAATCTGATTTACTGTGAGATATATTGTATCAATTGCCTTATAATACTAATTACTTAGTTATTGAATTTATTCTTTTTTTAAAGATTTTATTAATTTATTTTTAGAGATAGGGGAAGGGAAGGAGAAAGAGAGAGAGAGAAATATCAATGTGTGGTTCCCTCTTGCATGCCCCCTACTGGGGATCTAGCCCTCAATCCAGGCATGTGCCCTGTCTCGGAATCTAACTGGTGACCCTTTGTTTCGCAGGCTGGCACTCAGTTCACTGAGCCACAGCAGCCAGGGCTGGATCGATTCTATATTATCGTATATTAGGCTATTTGTAAGAATATGGTGGTGTTTTTGTTTGACAAAAGTGCTTAATTTCCTGTCATTTGAAATATACAATGACTGAAAGGTAAAGGTAATATTTTCTATGAAATACTATGTTTATTCAGTTATTAATATATATATTATAAAATACATCATAAAATTGACCTAAAATATTCACCAAAGTCAATGAGTTCATTTTATAAAGTATTTTCATCAATATCAGTAAATATTTGATAAAACTATGGATTATTTCCTAGTTTTTTCATGTGTATACATTAAGCAATTTTACACAAAAATTATGTTCAGATCTTTTTGAAAAAGGTTTATTTTTATTTTCTGTCAAGACTACTGATATTGTCAAGGTGGTTCAATTTCCAAAAATGGATACATTTTAGCAATTGCAGTTGGTAATGTAAGTCAAGAACACTGAGTTTTTCCTCTTATCACATTCAGAATATTCAATTTCCCTTCCATCTGATAATAATTTTGCATGTAAAAAATAACACAAAACTATGTCAATTTGAAATAAGCACCCACACACCTTATGGAATTAAAATATTGTGTGGGATTAAAATCATGAATATGTTCTGTAAGCATGATCTCCAAAAACATCTTTTTCTAAAATAAGAAATTATAATAATGACAGTTGTTCAAACCAAATGATTTGATATTTTAACATCAGGAACTCTCTCTCAATATTCTGTGGATCTTAGTCTACAGTTTTAACTAGGGCATTTGGATTTCAAGTACATAAAGTCTCAGGGTAGTAAAATATAGTAACAGAATTTTAGAATGAAGAGAGTACAGAAAGTCCATTACAAGCTATCATTTTTTTTTTTTTAGCATTGCACTGAAGGATTTTTTAGGTGCATGTTTCTGTTGTACATGAAAAGACTATGTGCTCTACAAATTTAAACACTACTTTCCCAGCATATGGACACAATCTGATATATAGGTTATACATTCTCAGGATGCCTCAGAGACTAGCTTTTATATCTGAACAGTCTTGGCACAGTACAAATGTGATATAAAACATGCTTTACAATTTCACATAACTGATTGACACATAAAACATGATAAAAATAAATTTGGGAATTTCTTTCTCCCTTGCCATCCATTCAATGGGTAAAATTGTTTACTGAACATATATGAGCCACTTGGAGCAATTTTCAGGATAATTGTCTTTCAAAAGCCCATGTGTACTAACAGTTGTTTTTATATTTAGTTTAAAAGTAAAGGCGAGGGAGTACTGTTCTTTTAAAGATATTCCATATCTTTCTCATTTGGATACTTTTCATACACAAAACAATATTATAAGAAGTAAATAAGAAAGGATTTTATTAACTGAAAATGAAATGTGTAAAACTAAAAACAAAATTTTATGTAGTTTAAACTTATCTATCAGCACTACATCTCTACTGTCTTTATTAAAATGTAATTCACCAGGGTTATAACAACTAAAGTGGATTTATAAGTTTTTAAATATATGGGTCACAATCTTCAGACATTCTGAAAAATTTTTTTAAATCATTGTTTGGGGGAACTTAACATTTCTTTTCATTTTATAAAAATTTAAATGGATTAAAAAAGAAATTTGTTTTTTCATTTTAATATTCTTAAACTTTAAGAAGTAGAAGTACCTTTGTTTATTCCTCAGTCATTGTCTCCTTAAAAATACTGAGCATAAATGGGTCTTTTAAAGGCAATCATTAAACTACTGTTTGACAAATTTTTAGTTGGTATTTTCTAGGACCCGCATTGAAATCCTGGATACATCATTGATGGATACAAAGCATACGAGGTCTGTCCAGAAGGTATCCAGCCATTCAATATGAAAAACAGAGATACTTATTGAAGAAGATACAAGACACACTATGCATAGGACAATGACGCCTCAGTCCCTTTCAAAGTAGGCATATTGGGACCTCACACATTTTTCTCACTCACCATCAGCTGCCCCATTGTATTTTCCTGAATCTCGTGGACAATTTGAAATCTCTTCCCCTTCAAAGATGATTTTAGTTTTAGGAAAAGCCAGAAGTCTCAGGTCACCAAATCTAGGCTGTACAGGGGCTGAGTTACCTGGTTGATTTGATGTTTCACCAAAAAACTCCACATAAGACATGATGCCTGAGCAAGCAGGCACATTGTCATGATGAAGCTGCCAATCACCAGTTGCCCATAGCTGGGGACTTCTGAATCATCCCTATAGTTTCTGCACAAGAGTGTTCAAGCTTAATGTAAAATTTAATGCAGATTTGTTGCTCTACTTGCTCATTCATTTTGACGGCGAATGTGATGGCCACACAGAACACGTGCTCACTCAACAGTGTCTACTGTCCTCCCTGACTAGTACAGTAAAGTCATCATTATTCACACATGCTCATTCCAGTCCATTCTCCTTGGCGGCCAGGTTATATGGAGGTTGTGTAAACCATTCTCGTTATATTAACAATGATTGGATTTTTCTGGACAGACCTCGGTGTAGATGAGGAAAGTTCAAATAACCAAGGGAGAGAAAACAATAAAAAATAATTTCACAGTAATTAAAGTGAATGTTCAAAAAGAGCTAAAAGAAATAAGAATCTGTGTTCTACTTGTAAAGAGTTGGTTAAATATAATAAAATACTCACCATCTATATTAATGGTTTATAAGTCTTGACGGGCTATGTCAGAGTCAATGCTATCAATTGTTGGTAACTTTAAAAATGTGTTTTTGTTTGTTAGTTTTCTTTTTCATTTTTTTACTGTGAAGTTGGTGTTTTACTCTCACCTGATCTATTTAAATGTAATAAAATTGACTTTGGTTTCTTTGTATTATTAAAGCTCAGTTCCTTAGTTGATGAAAACCACTTTATTGTTCCGTCTATACATACTATCATCAAAGCATCCATTAACATAAAAATTGTTTGCAGGCCCAGCTGGTGTAGCTCAGTGGATTGAGCGTGGTCTGGGAACTAGAGGGTCCCGGTTCGATTCCCAGTTGGGGCACATGCCTGGGTTGCGGACCAGGTCCCCAGTGAGGGCCATGTGAGAGGCAACCATACATTGTTCTTTCTCCCTGCTTTCTCCTCTCTGAAAATAAATAAATAAAGTCTTAAAAAAAAGAAATTTCCTTAAAAAAATTGTTCGCATATTTGACCAATTGCTTGTTACCATTGTGAAATCATTTTATAAGAGGAAACGTGGGAAGAAAACATAGATATTCGGTGAATGCTCTGCCTCGGAAGAAGAGGCACAGGTAGCTTTTGTGCGAGATTGTCTGCTATTGAGCCTCAGGTTAAATTCAATTTAACTGATGATTATTAAGCACCTATTATATGGCAGGCATTGCGTACAGATTATTTAAGAAACATGAGGAAGATGTATGTGTATGCTGCTTTTGTATAGTTCACAACAATTGAAGCCTACATGGATACGTAACAATTAATTAAGTTATTTTGCTATAAGTTTTATGGGAGGCTCTACACAGAGTGGTTAAGAACCCAATGTCACAGAGCTTGAATTTGAGCTCTACCACTTATTGGCCACATGACATTAGAAAAGTCACTTACACTCTTGCAACCTCAGTGTTCTGTGTAAAATGACGGATGATAAAAAAAAAATTCCTCATAAAGATGTTGTGAGAAATAAATTCATCAGCCACATGTAACATTTTAAGTTCCATGAGTGGTATACTCTGAGATACTGGGCTGCTTCATTTCCAAACATTTGAGGATTATTTGATCATATTTATGTTACTGATTTCTCATTGTCTGTTATTATAATTAATTTAAATCCACTGAGTGAACTTAGTCTGTGTTATGCAAATTCTTTGAAGGGCAAACTATGTGTGGTCTGCAATTATTTTCACAGCAACATATATGCACATATGTATGCATTTAATCAACTTAAATTGATAATTGTGCTCTTCAAATTTATATTCTTGTTTATTTTCTATTCCTTTAAATGCTGAACAATTTGTATTAAAAACTTTAACTGTGATTATGTTCCTATTTCTTCTGAATCTTTAACTATGATTATTTGTCTACTTCTTTAAGTTTTGTCAGTTTTATTTATTTATTTTTATATTTTAAAACTATGTTAGTGGGTATTTGAAGTTTAGTTGGCACAAAGACAAACACGGTCCACTTCAATAGCTGCATACCAGGGGGTTAAGAACTGTATTGAGTTAATCTAGTTAGAAGATATAACACATCACAATTTACATTCCTCTACTTTGCTCTACAAGATGCATTCACTTTTGCCATTTGGAAACATGGGAATAAAAGAGAAATTTGACATGCATTGTCATATCTGTGCCTAAATTTTTAATGTAGTGCTAGCCCCTGTCATTCCCTTAGGGATATTGCACTCTTTATTGGTAAATTATGTGGTAAAGAAAAGAAACTCAGTTTTCTTCCACTTTGCTTTTCTAACCATATCTTGTACTCCATGTGTCAAATAGTCAATGTAAAAATTCAATTTCTTATGATAGCTGTCCTAACTATAAATTCAGAAATTGGGGAAATATTTTGCTCCCATTGTCTCCCTAGGTCATGCTGGAACACTATCCTGGTTAAGGTTTGGAAAGAGTAAAATGTAGAAATGTGAGGTGCATGAAAAAACTGCCTTTTCTTTTTAAAGTAATTATCTTAAGTTAATGAGATAAACCATCCCTTTGTCATCTAAAATAGCAGAGGAATTGCTTTACCAGAAAGGAAGAGCGGCCATATCTTCTGGCAAGTACACATCCTCTGAGACCTACACTTTCCTGTTAAATAAACCAAGTTGTATGAAAGACATAGAACTATGAATTTAACTGATGTAGTGCCAAATACCTTTGAATGGAGAAAAGTTAGAGAGATTCTTATATTCGGATGTTCTCACTCAAGCATGGAGATCTTCAAAGTTGACACGATATTGTTGAGTCTTCTATTCTCAATACTTGACATTGAATAAGACATAGAATAAAGCCATAAACATTTATGAAAAGGATGAATAAATGTTATGGCTCAAATGTTTGTCAGATACCATTTTATTTTATTTTATTTTTGTAACAAGCATGACATTGTTTCCAAGAAAAAATAAGTTTCAAATTCTAAAACAAAAAACGACTTAAAAACAAAATTTAAACACGATAAAAAAAGTTGGGAAGAAATTCATAATTAAGACCTGGAGGATTTTAATTAAAAAAAGAAACTAAAATTTACCTGAAGAACACTAGAGATTTCCAGCATAGAAACTATATTTTAATTATCTACAGGGTCTGGCAGGGAAGGAGAACAGCAAAAAACAATCAGAAAAAAGTAAAATAGCAATAACCACATGCTTATCAAAAATTACTTTAAGTGTAAATGAATTGAATGCTCCAATCAAAAGACAAATGGGTAATGGAGATGTGGAACATATACAGGGCCAGCAGAAGTAATGCCTGCTTGAGTGTGGTTGGTAGAGTAATAATATGGGTCTAACAATTTATGGTTTTAACTTGAACATTTCACCTAAAATGTCATATGGTGTGCTTGAAGTGTGATATTGTTATGTTATAGAACTACATGCTTATGATTTTGTAATAAAAGACTTTGTGATAAAAAGGGTCGTTATTTGTTCCAGAGCCTGTATGTATATTTGTTACTTAAAAATATGTATTGAACATGCATTTTTAACTAAAGTTGCTTTTAGTATAAAATTTATCATATCCAGATATTACAATATACGTAATTAATTTTAAATTTTGCATGGACATTCTTTTAATGGAATTGTGATATATAAGTAGAGTAAGTAAGTCTATTAGGTGATTTGCATATGCCTTTCTAGGCACATTAGAATATAAGAGAGTTTGGGGTTTTTTTTTGGTTCCTAAAATTCTCCCCTTGAGGACTAGCATGAAAAGAATGTGTCTGAAGCTATTGATAAGCTATTTTTGTCAGAGAGATATCAGGAAAAAAATTGCTTCTAGCAGGATGAAAATCACTAGACAATAAATAATTGCTTCTGAAGAATGCTTTTTTTTCCCCCTTTGACTCATGTATAGTTTGAAGGTTATACGAGAATTGTTTTGGATGGAATGCTTCCATACATTAACTAGGGCAAAGACATTATTGGGCACTATGATTCTCCATACAGATCAAATAGACATTATATCTCTATTACCCTGTAGCCACAACCTCTTCACTTACTCTTTTTTTAACTTCAAAATTTGACGCACAGTGCATTTTAAGGTTCTAATTTTTCTTTTTCTGGGAGGAAATTTTTAAAAGTCTAGAAAATTTTCAAAAAGGCAAAGGATTAAACTATGGTTCCTTGACTTTAGGAATCATGTCTGCATTATTCAGGCTTCAATTTAAAGGTCATCTAATTTAGAAATTATTCCCTGATTTCACAAACTACATTAATTGCTACAGCTGTGTGACCTTATGTGTACCTATTCATCCACGACTCTCAAAGTCATTGCATAATTACCCATCTTCATCACAAGTTTACGAACTTGAAGAGGTGGGACTGTGACTACCTTATACATCATCTTATCCCCAGTGCCACAAATGTATTCACAAAACAAGAGTTTGGTAAATATTGTTTAAACGAATACATTCAAGAGGTGATGGGAAAAAATTATATTTACAAAGGCTGATTTATAATAGCCAAAAAATGTAACATAACTAAAATGTTTTTCAGCTGGAGGGTGTCCACATAAACTGCTGTGTATCCATGCATTAAAACACCCCTCTACAATAGAATGGAAAGAACTAGTGTATACAATGATGTACATGAACCCCGAATTAATTATTTTAAGTAAAATAATACAGCTATAAATGGCAATATATTATTTGATGTCATTTATAACAATGTTTAAGAAGGCAAAATTTTAAAACAAATAAAATTCAATGGTTTTCAAAAACTGGCATGGGGGTTGACTAAATGAACAAGGAGAAATTTTCGAATGTAACAATTTTATATCTTGATTGTGGTGGTGATTACAATACTTTATTTATTTTCCAAAAATTATAGAACTATACACACCCAAAAAAGAGTGAATTTGCTCTATGAACATTATACCTCAATGAAATAAATATAAAACAAAATAACTTTTTTGTTGCTTATTGTATTACAGTTGTCCCATTTTTTTTCCTTTTTGAGCCTTCCACCTAGCCAACTCTGTTGCCTACAGTCAATCCCCTTTCCTTTGTTCAAGCCCATGAGTCATTCATACATGATCTGTGACTAGTCCCTTCCCCTTCATCCCACCATTCTTCCCCTCGCTCCTCCCCTCCTGCAGCTATCCGTCTGTTCCATGTTTCCATGTCTCTTGTTCCATTTTTCTCATCAGTTTATTTTGTTCGTTAGATTCCAGTTAGAAATGAGGTTATATGATATTTTTCTTTTGCCAACTGGCTTTTTTCACTTAACATAGTAGTCTCCAGCTCCATCCATGCTGTGGCAAAAGATAGACTTCTTTCTTTCTGCTGCATAGCATTTCATTGTATGTATGTCCCACAGTTTTTTAATCAATTTATCTACTGATGGGCACCTGGGCTGTTTTCAACACTAAGGGATACATAAGTTTTTCAATTAGTATTCCTGGATTCTTACTGTATATTCCCAGCAATCTCTGGGTCACGAGGCAGTTTCATTTTTATTTTTTTTGAGAAAATTCCTGTTTTGAGAAAATGCTGTTTTCCATAGTGGCTATACCAGTCTGCATTCTCACCAACAATGTACTAGGTTTCCCTTTTCCACATATCCTTGCCAGCACTTGTTTGTTGATTTATCAATGATAGCCATTCTGACAGGAGTGAGGTAATATCTCATTGTGGTTTTAATTTGCATCTCTTTCATGGCTAGTGATGTTGAACATTTTTTCATATGTCTATGGGCCATCTGTATGTCCTCCTTGGATCAGTGTCTATTCAGGTCTTTTGCCCATTTTTTAATTGGGTTGTTTGTCTTCCTGGTGTTGAGTCATATGAATTCTCTATATATTTTGGAGATTAATCCTTGTCTGATGTATCATTGACAAATATGTTCTCCCATATAGTTGGTTCACTTTTCATTTTGATGATGGTTTCTTTAACTGTTCAGAAAATTTAAATTTGATGTAGTCCTGTTTGTTTATTTTTACCTATACTTTCCTTGCCCTAGGAGAGATATCAGTGAAAATATTGCTACATAAGATGTCTGAAATTTTACTGCCTATGTTTTTCTCTAGGAATTTTATGGTATCACAACTTATATTTAAGTCTTTTACCCAGTTTGAGTTTATTCTGGTGTATGGTTAAAGTTGGTGATCTAGTTCCATTTTTTTTTTTTTTGCATGTACCAATCTAGTTCTCCGAACACCATTTATTGAAGAGACTATTTTTACTCCACTATATGCTTGTGCCCCCTTTGTCAAATATTAATTGACCATAGAGACATGGGTTTATTTCTGAGCTTTCTATTCTGTTTCATCAACCTATGTGTCTGTTATTAACCCAGTACCAGACTCTCTTGATTACAGTGGCCTTGTACTATAGTTTAATGTCAGGTATTGTGATCCCTCCAACTTTGTTCTTTCTCAGGATTGCTGAAGGTATTCAGGGTGATTTTATTTCCACATAAATTTTTGGAATATTTGTTATAGAGCTGTGAAATATGCCATTGGTAGTGTAATAGGAATTGCATTGAATCTATAGATTGCTTTGGGTAGCATGGACATATAATGATGTTAAATCTCCCCATCCATGAACATAGTACATGGTTCCATTTATTTGTATCTTCCCTGTTTTCTTCTTCAGTGTCCTGTAGACTTGTGTGTGCAGGTCTTTTACTTCCCTGGTTAAAATCATTCCTGTACTTTATTTTCCTTGTTGCTATAGTACATGGGATATTTTTCTTCATTTTTCCCTGATAATTCATTGTTGATGTACAAGAATACCATACATTTATGAATATTGACTTTGTATTCTGCTACTTTTCCAAATTCATTTATTAAGTTCAATAGGTTTCTTATGGAAACTAATGTTTTCTACATACACTATCATGTTGTCTGCAAAGTGACAGTTTTACTTCCTCCTTTCCCATTTGGATGCCTTTTATTTCTTTGTCTTGTCTAATCACTGTGACTAGAACTTCTAGTACTATGTTGAATAAGAGTGGTGAAGGCTGACACCCTTGTCTTGTTCCTGATCTTAAAGGAAACACTTTTAGTTTTTTCCCATTGAGTATGGTGTTGGCAGGAGGTTTCTTGTATATGACCTTTATTATGTTGAGACATGCTCCCTGTACTCCCACTTTGTTGAGTGTTTTTATTATAAATGGGTGCTGGATTTTATCAAATGCTTTTTCAGCATCTATGGATATGATCATGTGACTTGTGTCTTTCATTTTGTTTATGTGATGTATTAGGTTTACTGATTTGCAAATGTTATATCATCCTTACATCCCTGGGATAAATCCCACATGATCACGGTGTATGATCTATTTACTGTATTGCTGGGTCCAGATTGCCAATATTTTGTTGAGGATTTTAACATCTATCTTCATCAGAGATATTGGCCTGTAATTTTCTTTCTTTCTTGTGTCTTAATCTGATTTTGGAATTAGGTTAATACTGCCCTCATAAAAAGTGCTAGGGAGTCTTCCCTCTTCTTAAATTTTTTGGAATAGTTTGAGAAGGATAGGTGTTAGTTGTTTTTTGCATGTTTTGTGAAATTCTCCAGTGAGGACATGTGGTCCAGGGCTTTTGTGTGTCAGGAGTTTTTTTATTACTATTTCAATTTCACCTGTTGTTATCAGTCTATTCAGGCTTTCTGATTCTTCTTGATTCAGTTTTGGGAGACTGTATGTTTTCAGAAATGTATCCATTTTGCCTAGTTTGTCCAGTGACTTGGCACATAGTTACTCATATTAATTTTTTGTAATTCTTTTTATTTCTACGATATCAGTTGATACGTCTCTTTCATTTCTGATTTTGTTTATTTGTATCTTCTCTTTTATTCTTATGAGCCTGGTTAAAGGTTTGCTAATTTTCTTTATCTTTTCAAAGAACTGTCTCCTGGATTCAATGATTCATCAGATTTTTTTTTTAGTCTCTATGTTATTTAATTCTTCTCTGATATTGATTATTTCCTTCCTTCTTCTTGCTCTTGGTTTAACTTGTTGTTATTCCTCTAATTTTTGTAGGTGTAGGGTTAAGTTGTTTATTTGATTTTTTTCTATCCTCTTTATGTAGGCCTGTATTACTATGAACTTCCCTCTCAGGACTGCCTTGTTGTGTCCCATAGATTTTGGGTTGTTGTTGTGTGTGTGTGTGTGTGTGTGTGTGTGTTTTATTTTTTCCAGATTTTTTTTTATTTCTTCCTTGAACTCATTGTTAAGCCATTTATTATTTAATAACATGTTAATTCAGCCTCCATGTTTTTTATTTTTTTTCTTGAGGTTGTTTTCTAATTTCAAGCCATTGTGACCCAAGACTATGTTTAATATGATTTCAAATTTCTTGAATTTGTTAAGGCTTGTTTTGTGTCCTACCATGTGTTCTATCATTGAAAACGATCCATGTGTGTTTGTAAAGAATGTATACTTTGTTTCTTTGGGGTTAAATGTTCTGTAAATATCAGCTAAGTTTATCTGATCTAGAGTGTATTTTCAATGCCATAATATCCTTGTTGATTCTTTCTTTGGAAGATCTATCCATTGTTTACAGTGGGTGTTAAAATCCCTTACAATGACTGTATTGCTGTTGATCTCCTTCCTAAAGTCCTCCAAGATTTTCCTTATGTATTTAGGTGCTCCTATGTTGGGTGCATATATGTTTACAAGTTATATCCTCTTGTTGAACCAGTCCCTTAAGTATTATGTAGTGACCTTCTCTGTCTCTTGTCTATGGCCCTTGTTTTGAAGTCTATTTTGTCTTATATAAGTATCGTTATCCCAGCTTTTTATTTCATGTCCATTTGCTTGGAATATTTTTTCCATCCTTTTATTTTCAGACTGTGTAGATCTTTGGTTCTGAGGTGGATTTCATGTAGATAGCATATGTACAGATCATAATTTCTTATCCACTCATCTACCCTATGCTTTTTATTGGAACATTTAATCCATTTACATTTAATGTTATTACTGATAGGTACTTATTCATTGCCATCTTTTCCCTTTGTATCTCTGTTCCTCTCTCTATATATTCTTCTTAAAGCAGTCCCTTCAGCATCTCTTGCAGTGCTGGCTTGGTGGAGGTGTACTTTTTTAGCCTTATTTGTCTGGGGAGCTCTTTATTTCATCTTCCATTTTAAATGAGACCTTTGCTGGATAGAAAAATTTTGGTTGAAAATCCTTGCTTTTCATTACTTGAAATATTTCTTGCCATCCTCTTCTTGCTTGTAATGTTACTATTGAGAAATCAGCTGATAGCCTTACAGGAGCCTCCTTGTATGTTACTAGCTGTTTTTCCCTTGCTGCCTATATGATTCTCTCTTTGTCTTTAAGTTTTGTCATATTAATTATGTTGTGCCTTGGAGTGGGCCTCTTTGAATTCATCTTCATTGTAACCCTGTGCTTCCTGAATTTGTGTGACTTTTTCTCTCACCAAGTTAGGGGAATTTTCTGTCATTATGTTTTTATTAGTTTCCAGATACTATCTTTTTTTTTTTTTTTCTCATTTGTTTCCAGATACTATCCCTTGTGCCTTTTCTTTTTCTGGTATTACTATGATGGAAACATTGTTATGTTTCATGTTGTCCCGAAGCTCCCTTAAACTACCCTAGTTCTTTTGGAGTCTTTTTTTATTTTGTTGCTTTGACTGGTGTTTTCTTCTACCTTGTTTTCTAGCTTGCTAATTTGGTCTTCTGCTTCATCTAGCCTGCTTTTAAGTCCTTCTACTGTGTTCTTCATTTCGGATATTGTATTCTTCATTTCTTGGTTCTTATTCTAGTTTTTATGTCCTTTTTCATGGTGTGATAGTTCCCACTAAGTCCCTTGTAGCTTCCTTAAAGTCCCCTGTAGTTCTCACTGAGTTCATCGAGTATCCTTATAATCATTATTTTGAACTCTATGTCTGATAGATTGCTTGCCTCAATTGCTGCTTTTTCAGAGGGATTCCTCATTTCCTTTTGACTGGGGGTTCTTTCTTTTTCTTCTCATTTTAGATGACTCATTTTGTTTGTTTATGCATCTCAGTTTGCTCTGCTTTGACTGCCTGTCTTCATGGGGTGGCTTTCTGTGATAGGAGTTCTATGGGACTCAATGATACAATCTCTTTGATCTCCTCATCTGGATGCTCTAGGGATAATCTTTATTCAGTTTATGTAGGCTCTCTTGTTCTTGGGCTTTGATTATTGATGACTCATTTATTGGTGGGTTCTCCCCTCCAGCTGGCTGACTGAGAGTCACAACCCCCATCATTTCTTGAATGCTGATTTATAGGTGCTGGCAGAACAAAGCAAAACTACCCAGAAAACCAAATCCACACCAGCAAAAATACCTGCTTACCACACCAGCAATGTCAATGGCAAATAAGCAAAGACTAACAAAGATAGAAAGAAATGAAGAATATTATGATAGGAAAAAAGAATATGAGATGACTAAAGGAGAGAAAAAATAATTTTCAGAGGGGCAAAAGGGAAGAAATAGTAGGAATAGGGAATAGAAACAAGGCAAAGAGAGGGAGAAAATAAAATGTAAAATGCAAGTGAAAAAGGGAAGGTTGATGGAAAAATGTAGTAAGAAAAGGGAAGAGTATAATATGAGGTTTGAACTAAAATAAAACTATAAATAAAAGAATAAAAATAAAAGACAAAAACATCTTAGTTAGAATACAATGGAAGAATAAAGGAGAATGTTAAAAATATATGTAAGAGAAAAAAGTCACACAAATTCTAAAGAAGAGCAAGATGGAATTCATCTCAGAAAAGTTTGATATTTACCTTCTGTCTTCTCCTTCTGGGTCTACCTCTGGATTTTTTCAGTTCAAGGTCCAGGAGTGGGTCATCCAACTTCTGGAAACATCACATGTACCACCTTCACTTGCCTCTAGATGAGGCTTCTATTGTAATCCAGAGTATGGGACCCCTGGGTCTCCCCTAAGTGCATCACCCATCTTGTTCCATCCCAGTTTATTTCTAATAATATAGGTTCTGATGAACTAGGTGTCTGTTTCAAGAGAGGGACCAAGCTCTATAAGTGGGACAGCTCTTTCCTACTTGGTGCTGTTGATAATTCTGTGTGAGAGCTGAGGCTGGGTGGGACCCCTGATTACCCCTTGCTGTCCTGATTTCTAATCTCCCTGCCTTGATGAACTTGGTGGAGTATGGACCTAGGAACCAGTGTATTTTGTACCCCTGAGAGAAGTTTAAACTGGGTCCTTTCAGAGTTTCTCTTCCTGTCTTTCTGTTGTAGATATGCACCCTGCAGGGAGTTCTTGAGCCTGTCTTGCCTGTTCTGTAGAGCTTCCCTGTTGGATGTTGAGCTTGTTATGCTGCAGGCGGTGGAGGCTGGGTATATCCTTCCCTGCCCAGAGGTTCGAACTCTCCTGGGGAAGGGGGTTCTAACTGGCTGTAAATAATCTCAGGTGCTCAAGTTTTGCCCATCTAATTCCCAGTCCATTCCCCTCACAGTAGACAGAGACCCAAACTCATTTTGCATAGCCCCTGGCTTGCTAGCCAAGCTGGGCTGGGGCCCAGAAATCCCTTTGCTGTGTAACTTTCTGACCTTCCTGCCCAGCTGTATGCACTGGGAGCAAACTGTGCTTTCAATCTTGTCCCTTTGCTGGTAGAGCAGCTACACAAGGGGTCCTTGCTCAGCACAGTTCAGCTGCTCTTTTAAAAAGTCTCTCTCTGGCACACCCACAAGTCACTGTCCAGATTTCCACACATGACACCTCTCCAAAAAGCCAAAAGTCTCTCATGGTCACAGCTGGCAGCAACCTTCCACTGCCCAACCCAAGTGTGGCCTCTGATTGTTTTGGGAGATAGATTGCCCCCCTCTCTCTTATTCTCCTGGTTGGTATTTGACACTGCATCTATGGACTGCTGATCCCTCTGTGTGTTTAACTTGGATCTTCCTGACTCCTTATATCCTCCCAAGTCACTTCCAAGCTCTGGGCTGGGGGTTCCCTGTGTGGGACAGAGGCTCCCTGCCCTGGGATGGGAGGGGCCACAAAGCTGTGATTCTGATAGTCTCTCCACTGTTGCAGGTGCCACACATGGGTTATTTCCCCTTCAACTTATAAAACCTTCTTACCACCTGTTGTGAAGCATCTTCTGTACTCCTTGGCTGAAAACTTCATATCAGCTAAGATTCCATTGATTGTTCAAATTATTTGTTGGAAGATCAGCCAAGAATCTAAGTTGGGGTCAAGAGCAAGTGAACTCAGCTTCCACCTATTTGGCTGCCATGTTCTCTCCTTCCACCCACGTTTTTTTTTTTTCAAATTGACTTTTTTTGTAATATTACAGCATTTATCTTAGAGCAAATAATAAAAAAGATTATGTAATAATTATGTTGAATATTAATTACAAAATTTAAATTTATACTGATGTGTTTATAAATTATGTAGTTTTTGATTGTGTATCATTCAGGGTTCAGAATGAAAGTGAACCACAAAGAAGTATATATTGAGGGGATTACTTCATGGAATTGTCTTAAGCAATTGTGGTACTGGCTACACTTTAACTTCCAGAGAAGAGCAGAATAGAACTCTCAATCATGGGTTAGCATTACTATCCACAGCAGAATTTATTCTTCATCAGGGAAGCCTAAGCTCTACTCTTAAAGCCTTTCAACTGAAAGAATTAGATCTACCAGATAACCTATGATAATCTCCCCTTACTTAAAGTCAATAGATTATAGACTCCTGGCTAGCTGGTTTGGCTTTGTGGATTGAGCACTGGCTTGTGAACTAAAGGGTAGCAGGTTCAATTCCCAGTTGGGACACATGCCTGGTTTGTGGTCCAGGTCCCCAGTAAAGGGCTTGCAAGAGGCAACCACACATTGATGTTTCTCTTTTTCTCTTTCTCCTTCCCCTCTCCTCTCTCTAAAACTAAATAAATAAAATCTTAAAAAAATAAAGTTAACAGATTGTAGATTCTAATCACATTGACAAAATACCCTCACATCAACATGTAGATTAGTGTTGGAATAACTGAAACTCTAGCCTAGCCAAGTTGACACACCAAAAGACTATCACAACATTAGTACTCCTTTGAAATCAATGTAATAATTAAAATAACAACCCATTCTACAGAAAAAAATAAAATCCTCACTTCTTTTATGTAATTCTTTTTTTGATTTTAGGACAAAATTTCAGTATTGCATTTTTTTTCCTTTTCTAATCAATCACATGTTTAGATTCAGTTTCATTTTCTTAATATATTAATGCTAGGTATCTCCCAAAACCATTTAACTTCAAATAATGGCACTTCATCTTAACTACTTTACTCTCTGCTAAACATCAGCCTAATTTATTATAACATTATTTTAGCATCATGTCTAGTAGAGCCCCAGAGAAGTTTCCAATATATATGAAATCAGAAGAAACAGAATTTAACAATTGTTTATTTGTGACCTTGATACTCACAGTAAGATGTAATGGGGAAATATGGTTATTATGAAACAATATGAATTCTAAACTGTTAAAAAATAAAATTCAACTCAGTAGATGTGAAGATCTAATTGGCCTTACTGAATGATTTATAAATCAGGCAGTATCTCATCTATCTAGTAAAATGAAGCTCTGAAGAGCAGAACAAAATGGAAAATTTATGTAGACAGAGGAATAGGGGATAAGAGCAGAGTGAATAAACTTATCTTCCTTTGGGAGATAGAAAGAGTAGCCTGTGTGTCAGATTACCTCATAGGTGCTGAACAGATAATTCCAGACTGACGGTTTAAGATTATATTCCTGGGGAAGATTGATGAAACAATTAGGTTAGATATTAAGTCTTGTTTTGGTGATGTGGGATTAGCATAAGTGACTCCATTTTGTGCTTGTTGTTCTCTTTAAACAAAACAATGCAAAAGAGATTTAGTCTCTCTTTTTTTTTTTACACCAAGGATCTATGCTAGAAACTTGGTTCTCCATTTCAGAGATGCTAGGACTACCAGGACAAGTTAAAAAAAAAAAAACAAAACTATAAAGAAAACCATATTTTTTTAAAAAAGAACTATATTTAAAAAAAAGAGTGAGTTCTCTTACATATATCTAAAGCAATAAAAATAAACCCTGATCACTCTTTAAGAGAAATGTATCTGGTGTACAAAATTTCTGTGAATTTCTAATATTATATCTATATGTATTAGAAAATGCTTATTAAAGAAACCGTTCTTTAGACTAAAATGGCTTTATTACACTTTTTAAAGGAAAAAATGAAAGTTAAATGAAAAAGTAAAAAGAAAGTTAAATGAACTGTACAACAAATACAGGTTTATAAAAGCCAATATGATTTCCAATTTATTTGAAGGTTTGGATATGAAGATACTGACAGAGTATTTTCTCCCTACAGTCTGTCAATAAATAAGAACAAGAAATACCCAAAATATAAATGAATTTCATATCTCTTTTTAGCAAAAAGAAAAAGTACAATAATTGAGTCTTTTTGAAAAACACTGAAATATCAGGAAAAGATTGTCCTGTTCTTGTTCCAGTAAACTTAGCTTTTGTTCCTCAGTAAATAAAATTCAAGAAACTTTTGACTACATTTTTGCAGAAATCAAAAGTATAAGGACTCTACTAATAATTTCAAACACTGTGGGAATATGTTTTCATAACAATGCAAATGAGGAGCGTATGAATTGGCATGTCACTGGATATAGTATCATATGCCTCTCTTGAGTTGTATTAGGATCAAAAATTAAATCCATAATTTAAAGTTAAAAAATTCAATTTACCTGTATAAGTGTCTGTAATTAATTAAACAGTTCAACAAAGTATTTGATCAAAACACTTTCAAGAGGGCTAACTAGGAAGGGTGATGGGTGAAGTGAATGCATATTTTTGCTTTCTAAAATCATGAGTCTAAAATAATTTTATACATCCCAACCTTTCTAGAGCAAAAATGATAACTCAGGCTTAATATGAAAAGTAATCTCCTCCTAGGAACTTTTCTATTTTAATTTTACAGACTAATACTCTGCAAAATTTTCATCCTAGTGCCATTAAAAACAAAAGAGAGTAAAGTGAACACTGAAGACCTGAGTAGCACATATCAACACAGTTTACAGAGGCTCAGGTTTTATTTTCAATGTTTGCAATAATTTTTGCTGTTCTTTAGTATGTGATATTCATTATGTTTTACTCTAAAGATTTCACCAAAGCCTCCAGCTAAATCGATACTCGAGGATGATATGCCAACTTCATCCAATGGCTCTTCATATTTCTGGAGGTATTTATGCTGTCATAGAAAAAAAAAAACTTAGTGTGTTTAATTTATTTGTGCTTTTTTGTAGGTAAACATATGTTTTTGATGAATAAACTCTGGAAATTCTCATTGTTCTAGAATGACTACTATCAAAAAATGGAGCTGAAGACTTTAAAACTCAATGAAAATAAGTACAATCACATAACACCTATTTCAGTTCCTCCAAACATTGCTGCCATGCTTCAACTCATCCCCACCCACACAGTACACATACATAACCACCCAATTAAAATGCTAATGAATCATCAAAATCATAACAGATTTATTGATTCAGTCACAACACATAAAGACTATGAAATTTCACATATTCATCTATCTTTACAACAAAGTTAGGTAAGAAAATTACAAGGTATGTCTGGAAAAAGTCCAGCCACAGTTAATATGAGAATGGTATGTGCAACATCAATGTAACCTGGCAGCCATGGAGAGTGGGCTGAAATGTGCCTGTGTGAACAATGACGACATCAGTGGGGCAGTAGACACCACTGAGTGAGCAGGTGTACTGTGTGGCTGTTTTGCATTCAAAATGACTGAGCGAGTAGAGCAATGAATCTGCATCAAATTTTGCATTATGCTTGAACATTCCTCCACAGAAACTATTTAGATGATTCAGAAGGCTGCAGCTACGGATAACTGGAGATTGGCAGCTTTGTTGCTACAACATGCTCACTTATGTACCATGTCTTGTGCAGAGATTTTTGACAAAACATCCAATCACTCAGGTAACTCAGTGCCTCTACAGCCCATATTTGGTGCCCTGTGACTTCTGGCTTTTTTCAAAACTAAAAGCACCTTTGAAAAGGAAGAGAATTAGGACTATTGATGAGATTCAGGAAAATATGACAGGGCAGCTGACGGTGATTGAGAGAATTGTGTGAGGTCCCAAGGTGCCTACTTTGAAGGAGACTGAGGTATCATTGTTCTATGTACAATGTTTCTTACATCTTGTGTCTTCAATACATGTCTCTATTTTTTTTTTTTCATGTTATGTGGCTGGATGCTTTCTGGATATCTGGATAGATCTTGTGAAAAGAAAAAATCTGACTTTTCTTGGAACCATCAGAGAAATGAGGTTGAAGGGCAAATCATCAGTCTGAAAATTGGATAGAGAAGTCTATTCAGAGAGTCATAACTGAGATCTGCTCACCTGAAGGAAAAACTACTCAAGCCATAAACTGGCAGGAACACTTTCAATGTCATTGTCACATGCCACTAAAGTGTGATCAAGTGTAGACTTGCTTAAGAGTGAGAAACTCATACTTTTATGGGCCTTATCTCCAGTAACTCCACCAGCTCTTCATAATGAAAATTTGGGAAATATTTCCTTGTGGAACTTGAATGGAGAGAAAAGAATAATAATTGTGAAACATACCCAGAATCTTTTATATAACAAAAGCTCATTCTCTGAGGAAAAATAATTTACTCGAACCATATGCCAGCTGGAGAAGAAAATGCTCCTGCTGCAGTCCCCTGCCCTTCTAATATTACATAAGGGGCAGGAAATAGTCAGCAAGAATTAAGGTATCCAGTAATAGTTTGGGAATACTATTGCTTGGTAAGGGAGTAAAGGGAACAATAAAATACTTACATTACTAGAGAAACACTTCTGAAGGTCAGTTCTCTGAAACACAGGTCCACTAAAAGATGGAGATTTAATAGAAAAATTATGGAAGTTTTTCCTCCTACATTTCTTACCACCACAGCTACAGTGAATGCTCCAGAATAGAACATTATAGTTTTAAGAGTTGCAAGATAGAGACTCTTTGAGCAAGAGTACTTAGGGAAGCCTAAAATGAGGAGGGGAGATAAAATCCAGGACAGTAGAGGAATAGTGTCCATAGATACAGCAAACATTAAATACAACTCCATTCTAACCATATTTACATAAATGCCCACACTAAAGGCCTATTGATTTCAATTCTTATTATTGACATTACATATTACTAGACCTTTAAACATTCCTGGATTTTAACAATAACAAGAACCACAAGGCACAAGGCACACCAAAAAATAAAAAATAAAAATAAAAACTCCAAAGAAACAAAGAAATTATCAGGAACAGACTCATATATGACACTGATGTTGGAATTATCAGACAGGGGATTTAAAATAATTATGATATCGCCCTGGCTGGTATAGCTCAGTGGATTGAGCATGGGCTGGGAACCAAAGGGTCCCGGTTCGATTCCCAGTCAGGGAACATGCCTGGGTTACAGGCCAGGTCCCCAGTGAGGGCCATGTGAGGAGCAGTCATACACTGCTGTTTCTCTCCCTTTCTGTCTTCTTCCCTTCCCCTCTCTCTAAAAATAAAAATAAATAAAATTTTTAAAATAATTATGATATCACCATACCAACTAATGGTAACTATTTGAGGTGATGGAAGAATTAATTAGCTTGATTATGTTAACCAACATATAGGTGCATCAAATAATCACATTGTATGTATTGCTTATACATAATTTTTATTTGTCAATTATATGTCAATAAATCTTAAAAACATTAAGTAAAATGTCTCTAAAAAATAGGTTGGAGGCTCTAGTGGAAAAATAGACACATGGTAGTTGGGCAATATAAGTAGAAAGATAAAAATACTAAGACTCAGAAGGGAATGCCAGAAATGAAGAAGACTGTAACAGAAATAATGAATACACTTGGTGGGCTCTTCAATATACTAAGCACAGCTTCAGTGAACTTGAAGACAGGTCAATAAAAATTTCACAAACTAAAATGCCTACAGAAAAAAAAAAAAAGAATAATCAAGTCCAAGAGAGATAGCAGCCTTATGCAATACACAGAAGGAAACACAGGAAAGCAGGCAAAATGAGGAGATCAAGAAACAGGTCCTAAGTGAGAAGAGAAACCTTCAGAAAATAAACTAAATGAAATGGAAGCAAGCAAACTATCAGAAACAGAGTTCAAGATGATGGTTTTAAGGATGCTCAAGGAACATAGTAAGGACTTCATCAGAATAAAAAGATATGGAAACAAAAAAAAAGAATCAGTCAGAAATGAAGGATATACTAATTGAGATGAAGAATAAATTACAGGGAATCAACAATAGATTAGATGAAGCAGATAATCAAATCAATGATTTGGAATATATGGAAGCAGAACACATCCAATCATAACAGTAAAAAGAAAAAAGACTAAAAAAATGAGGATAGCATAAGGAGCCTCTGGGACAACTTTAAGCATATCAACATTTGCATCATAGAAGGGCTGGGAGGAGAAAAGAGAGAGCAAAGAATTGAAAATCTATTTGAAAAAATAATGATGGAAAACTTCCCTAACCTGGTGAAGAATATAAACATACAAGTCCAGGAAGCACAGAGAATCCCAAACAAGATGACCTCAAAGAGGCCTACACCAAGACACATCATAATTAATCACAAGATTTATAGACAAAGAGAGAATCTTAAAAGTAGCAAAAGAAAAGCAGTTAGTTAACTACAAGGGAGCTTCCATAAGACTTTAAGCTGATTTCTCAATAGAAACTCTGTAGACCAGAAGGGATTGGCACAAAATAGTCAAAGTGATGAAAAATAAGGGGCTTCCGCCAAGATTACTCTACCCAGCAAAGCAACCATTTATAATTAAAGGACAGGTAAAGATCTTCACAGAGAAGGAAAAGCTAAAGGCATTTATCATCAGCATGCTAATATTACAGGAAATGTTAAAGAGTTTTCTTTAAGAAAAAGAAGGAAAGCCCTGTCTAGTGCTGCTCAGTGACTGAGAGTTCGCCTGTGAACCAAAAGGTCTCTGGTTCAATTCCCAGTCAGGGTATATGCATGGGTTGTAGGCCAGGTCCCAAGTGAGGGGTGTGAGAGAGGCAATCGCACATTGCTATTTCTCTCCCTCTCTTTCTCCCTCCCTTCTCCTTTCTCTAATAATAAATAAATAAATATTTTTTAAAAAGGAGGAAAACATTTAAAAATATGAATAATAAATGACCATAAAAAAGAACAAAATCTTACCATTTGTCACAGCAGAGATGGAGCTAGAAGGTCAATCAGAGAAAGAAAAATGCCATATGATTTCACTTATATATGGAGTATGAAGAACAATATAAATGAACAAACAAAGCAGAAAGCACAAAGACACGAAGAACAGACTGATGGTTGCCAGAGGGGTGAGGTTCAGGGGACTGAGTAAAAAAGGTGAAGGGATTGAGAAGCAAGATTGGTAGTTACAAAATAGTCACAGAGATGTAAAGTACAACATAAGAAATGTAGTCAATGATACTATAATAACTATTTAGGGTGCCGGTTGGGTGCTGGAAATATCAGGGGGAACACTTTGTAAAGCATAGGATTGTCTAACCACTATGCTGTTCACCTGAAATGAACACAAAATAATATTGAATATAAACTGTAATTGAAAAATAAAACCCTCTCTTAAACAGATGGATTTTGTAAAGACAACATTTTCAAATTTAAAATCCAGTTCATATCCTCCAAATCAAGCAACTTCACCATATAGAAAGTCTTTAGCGTCTTTATAATAGTGTGTTGGTCATGTAGTATAGCCTCAAGCAGGTGTTTTACAACAAGGACCATGTTAACAGTAGTTTAGCTGCATTGCTCTAACTTTATAATGAGAGTAAATTGGGGCAACAGGGATCTGTTTTACTGGAGAAATGGTAATCTATTAAGTAAGGAAGAATTACATACAAGTTTAGATTTTATACTTCAAATAGCTGAAATTTGTTATAACTTAAACACAATGTTAGAAATTAAAAAAAAAATTATATATAGAACCCCAAATCCAAAAACTGAGATTTTTTTTCAAAAGATGTAAACTACATGTAATTAAAACACTGGAAAAAGAGTAAAGAGAGAAGAATGCATGAGAAACATTTGAAGTAATAATGACTGAGAATTTTCTAAATTAATGACAGACACCAAATAAACCTTAGATGCATAAAGTACAGAGTATATAATAACCAAGTAGAATAAATACCAACAGATAAACAGACATACACATATTATACACAAACTCCAGTAAACTAATGCCAAAAAAATGGAAAAAAAGTGGAGGGTCAGGAGCTTTGAAATGAGGTACAACAATTAGAATTGTAGCAGCCCTGACCAGTGCGGCTCAGTTGGTTGGGTGTTGTCCCACAAGCCAAAAGGTCACCGGTTTGATTCTGGGTCAGGGCACAGGCCTGGGGCGTGGGTTGGTTCCTGGTTGGGGTGTGCTGGAGAAGAAACCAATCAATGTTTCTTTCTCACATCAATGTTTCTCTTCTTCTCTCTCTTCCTCTCTTCCTTTCCCTAAAAATAAATCAATACAATCTTTAAAAAGAGAATTATAACAAAGCCCTTATGACAAATTAGGCAAACAAGAAGAAAGTGGAGTCAAAGACCCCTGATCTAGAATTATATACACAGTAAAATTATGATTCAAAGTGAAAGAGAAATAAAAACTTTCAGAGACATACAAAAACTATGTGAATTCGTTGTCAGCAGACTTTCTCTGCAAGAAATGGTAAAAGAAGATTTCAGGCAGGAAAAAAATGTTATAAGTCATAAACATGGATCTATATGAAATAAGGAAGAATTTTACCATTAGATTTATAATTACCAGAAACAAATTAGAAAGGCATATACATGGTATAATGAGAGAAGATTAGTCGTAATCATGTAAAATGGTCGTTAAAAATAGAGAAGGCCAAAACAGAGGAAAAACCAAACAAGAAATAAATACAACAATGAGAAAACACTAACAAGGCTGTTAAATATTAACCCAAATATATGAAAAATAATTTTAAATACAAATGATCTCTACATGCCAATTAAAAAACAAGTTATCAGTGTTAAAAAGGCAAGAAAATACTATACATTGTTGAGAAGAAACTCACTAGGTACATAATCTGATAGATTGTAAAGAGATAAATATATAATATGATAACATTATAAGATAAAATAAAAAGAAAGCTGGTATAGCTGTATTAATTTCAGACAAAGCAGACTTAGAACAAGAAAAATTATCAGGGACAGAGAGGGCTTTACATAATAATGAAGGAACCTACACTCCAAGAAGACAAAATAATCCTAAACATATGAGCAACTGACACCAGAATGTCAAAATATATGAGGCAAATTGATAGAACCGAGAGGAGAAATAAACAAATCCACTCTTATCATTGGAGCATTCAAAGCCCTTCCTTCAAAAATTGATAGACCAAGCTGGCAGAAAATCAGTAAGGATGTAAAAGAGTGGAACAGCATTATCAATCTACCTGAACTAATTGACATTTTTGGAATAATCCTAGCTATTTGTCCAGTTGATTAGAAAACTTATGTTCTTGCAATAACCTGCGTAAAAATGTTTATAACAGCTTTATTCATAATTGTCGAAAACTGAACACAACAAAGATGACTTTCGGTTTGTGTGTGAGAAACAAACTGTGATAAATCTATACAACATGATATTATTTAGTGCTAACAGAGAATGAACTATCAAGCCATGCAAAGACGTACTTGTAGATGAATCTCAAATACATATTGCTAAGTGAAATAAGCCAGTTTGAAAAAGAGTATGTATTCTGTCATTCAGTTTATCTGACACTCTGCAGAAGGTAAAGTTACAGTGATAATTAACAGTGGGATCAGGAGTTCAGGTGGGAAGAGAACCGAATAGGTCAAGCACAGGAGAATTTTTAGGACGAAGAAACCATTGTCTAATGTTGAATACATGACAGTATTTGTCTTCTAGATTTCTATACAGCACAAAGAGTGAACCCGAGAGTATGAAATTTATAAATCATTTAGGAGGTTGGAGATCCCAGGGTGAAATGTATAATGTGATAAAAGAATATATTTGTGTTATAACTTTCTGAAAAAATCTTCACCAAATCATGTGGGAAAATAGATGCTTACCTAAGGAATTTTGGAAATAAATTAATTCTCTAAGACTAAAGGTAAAATTAACTGTACCTAAACACTATGAACTAGTGGATACAGTTGTTTCCCATTGGAATAAGAACAAACAACTCTGAAACATATACGTATAATTGAATTATATACCTAAGTAAAGGGTTGGCAAATGGGGAGAGTAGGAGGTTACAAATAAGCGAAGGGTTCCATGTAGCCACAGATTAGAATTGGAGACATCACTATGAACTCATGTTTGATTTTATATATGTGTTCGTATGTGTGTGTGTGTGTGTGTGTATACTAGAATGATTTATAGATGTGTGTATACACACCTGTAATATGTCCTTGCTCTGTCAGCAGAGAAAGCCTAGAAGCAATGCTATCCCAGTAGCAGTAGGCACACCTAGTGTTCAGTTATTGTTTTCTAATGTCATCTTTAATCTAAAAGAAACCAGGACTCTTGGAGCAATGGTTGATTATAGAAGATATTCTGGGAACTTTTTGTAGTGCCAGAAAGCAATGAAGTACGAGAGAAAAAAACTTGGAGGTACGTCAAAAGGACACAGAAGCCAAATAAAAGAGTTCCCAAAAAACTTCTGGGAAACAATTTGCAAATAGGTGATATAGATAGATAGATTATAGATAGATATAGACAGAGATGGTATAGATATAGATGATATAGATAGATGTAGATATAGATATACACTTGCATTATAACCAAAGTATAAGATATATATCCATAAATCAATATTCATGTAAATAAATGATTAAATGCATTAAGAAATGGGGGAGAATACATAAATCTCCCATGCCAAGGGACTCCAAATAATGTGTGTAGACACTCCCCACTTAAGGAAATAGAACATAAATGTCCAGTCCTTTAGCATGGACTGCTTATAGTGATTTCCTTCCAAAGAGCAGAGTATGAAAAAAGACAAGAAAAGACTAACTTTACAGTGAGGAAAGTTGACAAACTTAAGGTTGACCTTGACACCTGGTTGAAAGTTACTACCTCAACCAGGTGACAAGGTCAACCCTAACAGAGATAATTCATGTGGAAAGTGTATACCCTTGATAAAATGCAATGAGAATGGAAATTTACTACTTCCTCCTTCAAACCCATATCCCAGTCTAATCACGAGACAAACCATGATGGATTGTAGGTCATTCTACCAAATAAACTGACTCAGCCAAGAGGAAGGTAAGGAAACATGATAACTAAGTGTAATATTGTGTCCTGGATAGGTTCCTGGAATAGTAAAAGAATGGAAGGTAAAAACTAAGGACATCTGGATGATCTTATTTAATAACATTGTATCAATATTTGTTCATTAATTGTGACACAAAGACCAAATATTGTAAGATAGTAACGACAAAAGAAACTGGATGTGTGGTGTATGGGAACTCCATAGTATCTTTGTAATTTTTCTGTAAATTAAAGTCTATTCTCCAATTAGAAAATTTAAAAATTACTACAATTTTCTGTTTATAGACGACATTTGTTTTTTCTCTTAACATTAGGGATCAGCAGATTTGAGAACAGAGGAAGCAATATAAACATACCAACTGGAATTGACAGTGCAGTCAAGAGAGCAATGTAAGAGAAAGGATTCTCACATCTTGCATCAAACATACATTTCTCAGGCTTCCACCAAACTGTCTCTCTTACAGAGCAGCTCACATCTAGGTCTTGAAAAAAAAACCAGCCCTGAATTGTCATTGTAATAGAACATAGTAATTTATATTCATAATGAAACTCTAAAGTTATTAACCTAGCAAATTTATTGGAATACTCTGTTTACTAAGTCAGTGAAGTGTGTAACATAGAGAAAATTAATGAGTTTTTAAAATTTTAAAGGTATTGAAAATTCACTTAACTAGAACACTTAAACCCCTAATAAAGGCAGGTAAATTATTTCTTAACTATATGGTAAATTGTATGTCCTGAATTCCATAACAGCAATTAGATTATATATGAATGATGTTTCCATTAACAAATCCCCCGAGGATGAAGTTGCATTATACGAAAAGTATATTCTCATTTGACCTTTTGATGCAATATATTGTGTGATTCCTAATATCAAACTGTCTTGTATTTTTGGATGAATAAATAGGCTATTATACTCCTGCAAAAATTAAAATGGTTTTCTATTGCCATTTTACATGAATGACACTTTGTCTTGATATGGAAATATATAAAAATGTTTTTCTTTTAATAAAAACAATAACTTCTGAAGAGTTTATGTAACATTTCAAATGAAAACTTAAGAAAACTTTCCCTCTATTTTTGTACAGTGGTAGCTGAAAGATATTTTTAGGTATTTCCTTTTTCACCCAGGAAATTTTAAAATGTCACTCACCATTGTTTAACTCTAGGTTAATTTATTTATTTAACCTTCGCTGCAGGTAGCTTAACTATATTTTTAACCCAAATCGAAGGTCTAAAACAGGAATGAATCAATACTTAGTCATACCCTCTTAGTCAGCTTCATGATTCAATATTTGGTGCATTTGTTAATTTGAATTAATTTGTTCTTTATTATTCATATTTTGTGTATTTTAATGAGAAGTTAAAGAGGAATACTGAAATACTGCTAATATGCCAATGAGTATTAATTTTATACTGCCTTGAATATCTACATACTATTTTCTTTGTGATCCTAGGATAGAATTTTGTAGCAGACTGGCTGACTCTTCAAAGCCCTAACTAGATTTTGTGTCTTTAATTTTCAGTCCCTTTTAGGACTTAAAAGCAATCACACTTGGCATACATCTTCTGGCTAAAGCATGATTTTTCTCTACAGCTTTTGCATCTGTTACATTAGCATGGAGAATGAAGGTTGGATTTCAGCTACTCTCCTGTCCTAGATTGAACCTCGCTCCTGCTCTTTATTCTGACTACTTTTGCTTTTTTTTCTGTGTGTGTGCATGTGTGTGTGATCTGAAACCTTACTTTAATAGTTTTAATGTTTATTTGGATTATCTTAGTCAATATCCAGAATATTTCTGCATACTTCTTTATTTTTTTTTCAATAAATTGCATGACAATTCAAATAGTGCTATTCTAACATTCTTTCTCTAATAACAGCATGTCTCTACAGTATAATGGCATTAGTCCAAGTCACAATTACTAACAAATCTTTACAGGTAAATGTCATTTTACTTGCTTATGTTGAAAATTAAATTTATTTTTATTAAAGTATCTTAATATTTAGTTCTACCTTTGATAACTTGGATTGATTTCTCAATCCTTTAAGCAATATTTTTCTTATAATTTTGAAATTTTTCAAAGTTTCAGCATTTCTTCTTCAAGACCTGGTTACTGTTTCAGTGTATTGCTGCCTTATTTTAGAAAAAATCTGGCTACCAAATTTAAAAGGCAATAAAACCTAAACAAAATGACACAAACAAACAAAATAATTAGGCATTATGATGAATATTTTGGGGCTGAATATTTCACTTTTAATTCATGGTGAATATCCAGACCTCTGAATACATTCAATTGCATGAGCCTTTTAAGTTCAACAACAATTCTTTATGATCCTTCTGCATTTCTTAGACCAGTGGTCTTTAAAATGGCCTTCTTTGGATGTTGATCTTTTTTTTTTTTTTTTGAAGAGTTCTGAGTCCTAACTTCAAGCTTCAACTGGATCAGCTTATGTAGTATAAAATTTTATCTGAACAGAATGTTTTGCAGCTAAAAATAATGCCTATCCTATCATCCTCAAATTGGCAAATAGACAGTGTAACCCAAATACTTGAAAACTATTTCAAGTTTTTATTGGAAATATGACAAATCAGTCATTTAACCTATCAGTCGTAATGGGAGTTACTTGTAAAATATCATTTCTATGCTTCAATATAACGCGATCACATATGGGAAGATAAATAACACCCATCACACTCCACTCTACAAGTATTCCATTAGAGTGAACACAATAGTTATTCCTACTCCAAATGAGGTAGTCTCATGTGTTGTAGTTTATTAGATTTTACTTGAGAGCTTTGAAAATTTATACAAATTTTGCCAA